>JAEAOA010000375.1:795000-987256 GCA_016746295.1 Potamilus streckersoni
GAAATTTTAGTATCGTTAAGTGCAAGTGAAGCAATTATATCATATCACGTGCAGAAACAATTTTGTTTGCCAGAACCTGATATATTTGATGCTATTCTCTGATGATGATTTTGTTAAGCACGAAGAGAAACTTGCAAAAGGTTTCGGCAGAAAAATAATCGGTAAATTTACACAAGGAGGATCACATGATCATAAACGAACGTGTACAAGATCAATTTTGGACTATGCTAAACTTTTGTAATTGCTGATACAACGGAGAAAAGCACATTTATAAGCCGATGTAATGCTTATTTACAAAGACGAAGCAAAATTGGGTATGATTGTGAGCTATACTGGTTGGAAGTCATCGCAGTTTACTCATTTAATATCTTCGATACTAGCGTTCGTTTCGATAAATCTATTATCGCTGATAAACAGATTTTTTCGTTAAGCAGTCAGAATCGCGACAGATTCATTTTATATTAACAAGAAGCATGCGGATTCGTTAAAAAAATTACGTATTAACAATCATGCAACATGGGGAAAATGGAGACTAAATTATGAAGATATACCTAGTTATTCTGAATCTGCCCACGTTGAAATTGCGGAGACATATTACTAGAATAATAATCAATTATCAAAATCATGGGCACCATCTGTATATAATCATGTGGCTATACATAAGACTTTATTTTAATGGATGTGGTGGCGATCAACTTATTTATGAATAATAATTCAGATATAATTGTTTTGACACCTACACATAAAATTGCCAGAGAAATAACAGAAAGAGGTATCAAATCATGTACATATCTTCAGATGGTGCGGAGATGCATGGACTGCATCACGAATGTGCAAAAAATACATGCCTAAAATTATTATCTGGGTGAGATATGCACAGTGTCGCTAGAGGTATTAAAATATTTCTTTATTGACTGTAACTAAAGAATACTGATGTGATTAAGAATGGCTGAAAACGTTTGTATATTATTATGAAGAAATAACTGATTATCATAGAGCTAATGATAAATCGTTGAAAGAGTTTAAAAGTTAATAAAACAACTAATAATAGCTTCCTTATTCTCCGTGGGTATGAACTCATAGACTAAATTATTATTCAGGTAAACATGCTGATCTGGGTCAGGGTTTTGGTGATTCCAATGTGAATTCTATAGGGTATTGTGTTTTGAAAAAAAAAAAAACAAGGCTCATTAGATTAGTCAAGAAGGTTAATTTCCAGTAAGTAATAGTTACTTTAAGAAAATGCTAATTGTGACCTTTAGGTTAAGCAAAAAAACTGTAATACCTTGTCGTTCTGAGGATTTTATCAGTATTGATTTAACATCTAATACTTTGGGTTTTATTATGTTGTATCCAGTTTGGGCTGAATTTAACAAAATTCTTGGATAAAGACATTTATTGGAATTTATACTGAATTCAAACCTGGAATAATATTTCTATATTTTAACAAGAGACTGTTAACACATCAGTACAACACAGGTCAATTTTAAATCTCGTCTGGACTTGAACTGAGTTTTATTCAGGACTTTTTATCACTAGCACTTGTCTTTCATTTTTAGATTTTTAAAAAAAAATTAAATCAAAATACCGTAAGTTCCAGTTTCTTATTTTTCATTTTTTTATTCTCGGGAAATAAATCATTTGTTAAATTTTTACATAGGATATTGTATTTACTATTTTCTGCTACTTATGTTAAAATTATAGACAAGTAACAATGGGTTTCAACTGTTTTGTTCGCACAGCTGGATTAGACATTCACGAGATATTTCGATATTTCATAATGAAATGTATCAGTGTGAGAAAATTTATATTACCATAGCGACAATAAAGATATCACCACTGTGGGGATATCGCCTTTATAACTAATTTAGTATCCCATTTATGAAACATATCTGCCCTTAAATAAGATACAATATTCATAGATAACTCTTAAAATGCGAAGAGAAATATACGATATATTTGATAACAGGATATTAAAATATATCACTGGAGAAAAATGGATATCCCAGCAGTAGTGATAAAATAATATCACCACTGCGACGATATGTTCAACATATTTAAATAACTCATTCGTCTATCTATCTATCTATCTATCTATCTATCTATCTATCTATCTATCTATCTATCTATCTATCTATCTATCTATCTATCTATCTATCTATCTATCTATCTATCTATCTATCTATCTATCTATCTATCTCGCATGTGGATGGATTTTAAACTGATTAAACAATACACATGTCAGTGGAATGTGAAGGACTGGCTAAATGCTTAGCAAACATTCCTGATGTTCATCATGCAGGTTTTCAGGAATAACTTATTTAAAATATTTCTCCATATAATCATGCAAATTATCAATGCAATTTCAGTTTCATGCTCAATATTAAATAGACTATAGTCAAATTACGAAAATCGGCGACAAACAAAACAAATGCGTAAAGTTGGTTAATAAGGACTTTATGTGTCATCACACCGTGTGCAAGCAATATTCAGGGTATCAATACACGGAATATGTGTTGCCGAAAACAATTCCTTTCATTTCTTCTTTAAAAAAGAATCACAAAATATTACAAAAACAAAAAGTATTTACTTCACCACGAGCAGACGTGTTGCATTTTCACTTGTGACTTTTCCGCACTTAATGTACGATGTTTCCTCTTCACTCCCATACACGCACACAATGTAGATGAGCTCTATTGATCAAAGCTGACTACTGACTTTAACTAATATGCCACTTGTTTCGTCGAAATTGCGTATCTAAAAACGAGAAAAAAATATAGTTTGAAAATCCAAGAAGCTACTCATTTGTTTTTAATTTATATTTTAATTTCGTCGAGGATGACGCAGTATTAAGTTTTTGACCCTGCGGTGATTATAAATTATTCAACTTGCTGCTGCTGCTGTTACTTTCGAAATTATTTTTCCTCGTAGCTGTTGTCATTAAATAAGTGTTTTTCTAACAGCGCAGCTAAAGTCTGCAAAAGTAGTCCTTGCATTCGTATATAGAAATGATTGACTTTTTAATCCCTCTATTATTAATATAAATACAATTTCTACAAAGCAATTCGTTTCCTCGTGTCATTCCCGCGTGTCTTATGTCATTCCATTTTCACTATCTATGCGAATAAACAAGTCTAGTGGCCATCCCTAAATACACCAATTCATTCATTTTGTTTCAGATTTAGGAAGCAGACATACATTTGGGCTTCAAGGACTAATCATTGCAATAGTTTCACATAAAACAAGCAAACATAATCTCAACACATGATTATATAATTAAACAAACAAAATATTAAACACTGTTATTGTAGTTGCTGGTACGATAATACATATTAGGTGTCATTTTGAATGAATACCTATTACGCTGATTTACATGAAATATGTTTGTATTGTATGTTAAGTACATGGTTATACATCGATGTTATATTTGATTTCATCAGTTAGACATCAGAATACTTCAAATACGATTCTAGCAAAGCTTTAATGAGACTGGGTAGCAAACACACAATTAAGTAAAAAATCTTTTTGATAATCAGAATGAAATTTTCTTTCGCTTGATGCAAATTAAATTTAATATAATAATTTAGATTTCACTATTTAAATTTGATACAATAATTTAGATCTCCTATTTAAATTTGCTATAATAATTTAAATCTACCTTTATAACTGTCATCCAAGCAAATATACATTTTAATTTTGCTGTATTTGAATCAATGTAAGAACTGTTTTGGTCTCCAAAGCCCGATATAAGACAGAGTCATATACCATTCGAATGATTATAGTAACAAAGCTTACAAGATGTGAGTCTAAATGGTTTCCATTTGTTTGATTGTTTGGCATACTAACTGAAGTAAACAAAAATTTCGCTGATAATCGGCTATTTATGAAATATATTGTCAAATCTCTTGCAATCATTAGGCAGTTTGTCTTCTAGTTTTTAGGCTCATAGTTGTCCAGCTAGGTAACTAAAATATGAATTTCGGAGGAGAGCTGGTCTTAATAGGTGTTCATCTACTAGAAGCTGCCAACCCATGGAAAATAAATTCATCAATACATAATGGATGGACTGAAGTAAAGGAGCAGCCATGTAAAGAAGCCGCTATGTGAACACATGAAATAGACTGATATAGAGTAACCGCTATGTGAACACATGAAATAGATTGATGTAAAGTAACCGCTATGTGAACACATGAAATAGATTGATGTAAAGTAACCGCTATGTGAAGACATGAAATAGACTGATGCAAAGTAACCGCCATGTGAACACATGAAATTGACTGATGTGAAGTAACCGCCATGTAAACACATGAAATTGACTGATGTAAAGTAACCGCCATATGAACACATTAAATAGACTGATGTAAAGTAACTGCCATGTGAACACATGAAATAGACTGATGTAAAGTAACCGCTATGTGAACACATGAAATAGACTGATATAAAGTAACCGCCATGTGAACACATGAAATAGACTGATGTAAAGTAAAAACCATATTAACACATGAAATAAACTGATGTAAAGTAACCGCTATGTGAATACATGCAATAGACTGATGAAAAGTAACCGCTATGTAAACACATGAAATAGACTGATGTAAAGTAACCGCTATGTGAACACATGAAATAGATTGATGTAAAGTATTCGCCATGTGAACACATGAAATAGATTGAAGTAATGTAACCGCTATGTGAACACATGAAATAAACTGATGTTAAGTAACAGCCATGTGAATACATGAAATAGACTGATGAAAAGGAGCCCCATTTGAACACATAAAACAACATATGAAGTAATAAAGACTCAAAGGAGGAGCTCATCTCATGTGTGACTTCTACTCAAACAGCCAGTTGACACGATAATAACAAATATAGAAAACAAAAAGGATTCAGTGTCAAAAACACGTGCAAAATAGACATGTATATTGAAATTTTTATAAGTTTGGTAAATAAAAGCAAACTCTTGTATTTGCTGCTCAAAAGCCAATACAACTGAGAGAACAAAATACAACATCCTTTAATGTGTGCTTTAACTAAACATGAAATGAGATTTATGAATAAGCGAAAATTTTGCATAATTTATTGAACAGAAACACACACTCAGTATAGATTTAACGGTCGCAAACTCAAGATCTCTATGACCTTTACAATAACATTATCATTAATTTACCAGATATTAAAGAATTTGAATTAGGCATCTAACCACAAACTCAAAATTACTGAATTGCCAAATTAACGGACTGAAATTCTTCATTAGATTTCTAAATGCGAATCTGAGTTTCAGTAAGCACATAAGTTTGGTACGCAATACTTTCCTTTGGAAGTGATAATAACATTGTATAAAGCTTGAAATATTAAATTAATTAATTACTTTAAGGCTGAAAATTTCACCACAAACAAACCTTAAGACTAGAAACACTCATTTTTATATCAATCTTATGTGAGTCATAATGTTGCAGTTCGCTCAGGATCAAATGAAACAAGCTATTTTATCTAACTGATGAATAAATTAGTCTGACACTTTAATAGTGAACTAATTTCTTACCATAATCAGTTGCGAAAGTTGTTGTTGGGCTTAACGCCATTTTTCAGCACACGATAGGCTATTCATGGCGGCCAGTATTAATGGTGGAGGAAGAAACCGGGAAATCACCGGAAAGAACCACCGACCCACGAGAAGCTACTGGCAAGCTTTCTCACATATCCACATTCGCCGAATCCTAGACTCGAACACACGCAGACAGAGGTGAGATGGCAGTGATCCGTAACGAACAGCGCTTTAGACCACTCGGCCACTCGGGGCCCCAGTTGCGAAAGTATTATTTTAACAAATTAGGATGGATGCAGTCCATCAGTTCTCACATTCTGGGAAGCGTGGTTTACATTTGGAGTTAGATCGGTTTCATTGGACTTTACCATTTTTTGAGAACAGTAACTGAAATTTATTTGGTTTCGTTTCTATATTTGTAAGCAGACTACAAACGTCATTGATCTCAAGGTGAATATCATTCAGCTCTCTCTTTTTAAGACCCGAAAAAATCTTGGAAAGTACACGTTCGCCATATTCAGGAATAGTTATAGGAAATATAAACATTTTGCTATGATGCAAATTCCTTTTATGGAAGTCCATCAGGAGGGATGCTATTCGTATCGTGTTTACAACACAGACAAGATCTTACATGTAAGTATTGTGCGTAATAAACGTCCAACGTGCAATAAATATCTGGTTTGATTCAATAATCCAGCATAATACTAGACTGCTTGTGATAGCCTGTCCAATGTTTATGATCAACAAGAATTACAATAAAACACTGTTGCAATAACCTGTCCAGCTCG
Organism: Potamilus streckersoni; assembly: GCA_016746295.1. Taxonomy (NCBI): domain Eukaryota; kingdom Metazoa; phylum Mollusca; class Bivalvia; order Unionida; family Unionidae; genus Potamilus; species Potamilus streckersoni. Next base: position 801,334 of record JAEAOA010000375.1, read on the forward strand.
CATGATCAGCAAGATTTACAACAAGATACTGTTACTCATATATAAAAATGTGATTGTGATAGATGCATACATGAATTTATTAAGTGGTCAGATTTACTGCACGAAGCGCATCAAGGGACACATACTTTCAGTTGCTCATTAAACTGTATATCATTGGCGCAAAAATACAAGTGTCTTACAACAAGGAGATGGTGGTTGTTGTGGGACCTATCGTCATTTTTTAGCACACAATACACATGGCGGCCAGTATTAATGGTCAAGGAAAAAACCGGGAAGTCCCCGGAAAGAACCGCCGACCCAGAAGCTACTGGCAAGCTTCTCACATATCCACATTCGCCGAATCTTAGACTCGAACCCACACAGACAAATGTGAGATGGCAGTGATTCGTAACGGAGAGCGCTTTAGACCACTCGGCCACTCGGGTCAACAAGGAGATACAATTAATAAATGAATAAATAATGGAGATTTTATATGCATACTATATTTTCCCATTCTAAATAAAAATACAACTAGTAAATGCAGTTTGAATTGGAAAATAGAAAAAATGACTTAACGCCTTAAATGTTTACATATTAATTTTCATTTTCTGGATTGACTGCTTTAGTGGTGTGTGTGTGTGTACATAATGCGTATGTGTCAGTAAAGTGTATGACTACATAATACTGATGTGTCTATAAAGTGTATGGTTATATGATATTTATGTTCCAGTATGGTGTATTACATAATACTTACGTGTCCATAAGGTGTATGGTTATATGATATTTATATGACAGTATGGTGTATTACATAATACTTATGTGTCCATAAGGTGTATGATTACATGACATTTATATGACAGTATGGTGTATTACATAATACTTATGTGTCCATAAGGTGTATGATTACATGACATTTATATGACAGTATGGTGTATAACATTTATAAATATTTATATTATAACATTTATATGACAGTATGGTGTATAATACTTATGTGTCCATAAGGTGTATGGTTATATGATATTTATATGCCAGTATGGTGTATTACATAATACTTATGTGTCCATAAGGTGTATGATTACATGATATTTATATGCCAGCATTTTATATTACATAATACTTATGTGTCCATAAGATGTAAGGTTATATGGTATTTATGTGCCAGTATGGTGTATTACATAATACTTATGTGTCCATATGGTGTATGATTACATGATATTTATATGCCAGTATGGTGTATTACATAATACTTATGTGTCCATAAGCTGTATGATTACATGATATTTATATGCCAGCATTTTATATTACATAATACTTATGTGTTCATAAGGTGTAAGGTTATATGATATTTATGTGCCAGTATGGTGTATTACATAATACTTATGTGTCCATATGGTGTATGATTACATGATATTTATATGCCAGTATGGTGTATTACATAATACTTATGTGTCCATAAGGTGTATGGTTACATGATATTTATATGCCAGTATGGTGTATTACATAATACTTATGTGTCCATATGGTGTATGATTACATGATATTTATATGCCAGTATGGTGTATTACATAATACTTATGTGTCCATAAGGTGTATGGTTACATGATATTTATATGCCAGTATGGTATATTACATAATACTTATGTGTCCATATGGTGTATGATTACATGATATTTATATGCCAGTATGGTGTATTACATAATACTTATGTGTCCATAAGGTGTATGGTTACAAATGATATTTATGTTCCAGTATGGTGTATTACATAATAATTCTGTTTCAGCAAGGTGTATGATTACATGATATTTATATGCCAGAAAGGCGTATGACTACATAATAATTATATGTCCTTAAAGTCTATTACGATGCAATACTTATGTGTCCGTAAAGTAAAATGGTCACATGATTATTGTAATCAATGATAGATATTAATACAATAATCTCCGTCACATTGTAGACCAACTATAAAAAATGCATGGTCTTTCTTATTCGCTTGTAGCAGAGTAAATATGTTGTGCATCCTTAAGATATTCATTAAAGGTCTACAACTTTATATTATCCTTAATGTTATTACATGGTGTCAATCTCAACTGAGTCCTGCAACGGTATATTACTCTTGATGTTATTTCACGGTTTTTAGATCAACTAATTCCATGCAACTTTATATTGCCCTTTATGTTATTTCACGGTTTCCATATCAACTAATTCCATGCAACTTTATATTAACCTTTATGTTATTTCACTGTTTCCATATCAACTAATTCCATGCAACTTTATATTACCCGTTATGTTATTACACTGTTTCCAGATCAATTAATTTTCCTCCAACTTTATACTACCCTTTACGTTGTTATTGTCTCGGCATAAATGCTCAGCGAGACAGCAAAAGCCATCAAAAAGCTCATGCCATCACAAACTTTAAATCTTCCCCAAATTTGTTTTATTATTTTGATTTGTATGCTTTGAGATTATGTACTCTTGTAAAACGATATATTCCTCTGTCACTTTATTGCTTTCTTTTTTAATCTACAGTCAGTTTAATGGTTGCTCTTTCGCAGAGAATTTTCATCAGTTTTACAAAATACAACGTTCTCGAACATTTCTTTCAACTGGTCTTAAATTCGTGTTGTACCAAGTGAACGATTAAAACTGTGTTTGTCAAACAGGATGCCTTTTGACCTTAATCCACGTATAGCTTTAAGGTTTAATAGTGAATTACATATTTACCTATATTAACAAGTCGGCTATAGTGTTAGTTTTTAGCCTTGTAATCATTTGTCAACCTCTTGTTTTTCTTGTAACAAATCATTTTGTATCTGGAGCTATAACTAGACTTTGAAATAGGAATACCAAGTCCACCCCTTACTCCACTCAAACTATACTTCTCCAAAGTTATTTTACAATATCTGATGTCATTTCAATATCACGTTGTTACTTAAGAAGCAACGAAATAGTTAATAGGATGAAGATCGTAATTTTCCATGAACACATTCCTCAAATTCATAATAAATGGAACTAACATAGCACGAACATATCTTATCACATAACATGCCGAATATACTTCTATATAAGTCGAATCAACTGCAAACAAGATTATCTGCAGTTTGTAGTTTGACTCGTCTCATAGGCGAATATGGATGGTACAGTTCTTTTTCAGGTTAAAAGCTACTATGACACCCCGAACAGATATTCGTCATTGTCAAGGCTCAAATTGTTAAGTGATGAGCAAAAAGTTTGTTATTGGTGATGTATATTTGATTAAACATTCAAATAAATACGGTACAGATAAATGCCCTTAACACATATTTAGTGTTCTGGTCTCCAAAGTGGTTTAATGTTGCTGTAGCTAAATATCATATGCATTGTCCATGTTATCATGGTTAACTACAAACCTGGGTGTCCTTCTGGGGGCTATTTTTCTTTTTTTTCTCCTTGTTTTACGAAAATATCAGCTCTGAAACCATCTTCACGATCTTTAGTTCCACCTCTTTATCTTGTTTAAATATTGTTTAAATATTTAGACGTGAGTCATAACCAGATGTCATTGCAATATCAGCTCGTTCAAAGTAACACAAATAAAGAGTGAATACAACAAGCTTTGCAGATTTCAACAAAAAATAATTTATTTCCCTAGAAAACACAGAGAAAAGGTAACATATGGAACAAGACATACGATTTACGAAGCAGATCAACTTTTTTCCAAAGTTGGAAAAACACATACGTCCTGTGAATAAACAATTCTAAATTGATACGATCTCAATCCAAGTTCTGTTTCAAGATGGCGGATGATAACACAAAGTGAAGAGAAGTTTTACTGAAAAAAGATAATTTGTATTGTTCTGTTCCATTTTAGAAATAATTTCAGTAAATGTCTTTGTTCAAGGCCAGTAGTATTGTTCTCCATGGAAAAAAATATTTAGAAAGTAGATGAAATACAGCTACCATCACTAGCAATACATATGTTGTTCCTCATACGTGCGAACGAACAATTCTTTCCAGCTCAGAAATACCTTTTACGGTATTAAAACCTCTATAAGATCTTATGCTGTGACTCTCAACTTATCACTACGATTTCGACTGAGTATGACTGATATTTCTTACAGGTAACTAAGCTTTTAAAGCAAAATAATACGTTATTTCATGTACAAATGCACGCAATATACGCTTGATTTCGAAATCATACTTGGGTATTACAAAAGCGTAAACAAGTAATGACGTGGTCACAGCCAATCATTTACATAACTTATTAAAACTGTTTACTTGCAACGACAAAACCTTCATGCGAAAATCGTGCTTACACGATTCACATTTACGATTTAATTGAACACGATGTTTGTAACAAAATATCAGACCTATGCAAACATAATCATTATCATAATAATAATTAAATTTTATGATATAAAATAAAATAAAATTAAAATAGAAATAAAATAGACAGATTTAGAAAAAAATTAAAATAGAAATAAAATAGACAAATTCAGAAAAAAATCTTAACAAATATACAATTTAACTACAGGGTCGTAGCAAAGCTAAAAAACACTGGTATGTATTTTTGGATTTCAATAATCGTTCTATACCTCAGTAGATCCATGCAAAGTGAAATGTGGTCTTTTGCCTTTTGATATGTTGTTGTTTTAATTAATTGATTCATCGTGTGCTGGTTGAGTGTAAATGATTTTTATCCTTATCAATGAACACCATATGGTTTGCATTTATGTTGCCATAATTCTGCAACATATACATCTTCAATTTAAACACCCATTAATGGCTGATAGAATTCAGACACGTTCTACCATCTAAGTTAGAGGGTCATTAATTGGTTGAAGAGAAAGAACTCTAGTTCTCGTTTGAGACGCAGATAATTAATTCATGTCTAAGGAATATGCATTCTTCCCAGTACAGCAACTGATGCCTAAGATACAATCAAGTCTAGATATATTAGAATATTAAATGCAACTATTGCTATAATAATTTCTCTCAAACCAAGGGTAATGGCAATGGAGGTCTGTAATTACATAACGCAATAAAAGACGAAGTACGTAAGGTGAATAACCATCCAGTCAATAACATAAGAACATCATGGAAAGAAGAGCGGCTTATAAAGTTCGTATAGACAGTAATTAAATAGGTTCTTGGTCCATCTTCCTCTCGAGAAATCACCTCATTATTTCTCTAGCTGATGATATCTATCTTTCTTTGACCATTCTTTCGCAAAGTAACTTTTTTAAAAGAATTATTTATGGTTAATTGCGGATAATTAAACACAAAATAATCGGAAAATTTGTTTGATATGAATAAGAAACAATATTAAAACTGAATTAATTTTGTACTGTGAACGTAATGCAAACCTGGACCTTTGTCATAAAAAGGGGTTGTGGTGCAAAAAGAAAAATAAACACCAAAAGACTACGAAGTTAAGGTAAGCATCAGTACCAAATAAAAACAAATTTATATATGAGTATCACGCAAATTTTGAAAATAGGAATTTTTTTTGTCAGAAAATTGCGATTTCATAACTTTCAGTCATCGACTATAAGTAGAACAAATCATAGAATGAATATTTTATAAATAAATAGCAAACTTAGAAAACGTAGAGTTGTCAAATAATAAGCTATGATTTGATCTTAGAACACGCAACCCAGACATAAACTGAGCAGTTATACACAGAAAACGTGGAATCAATTTTGAAAAATCTAGAACTTCAAATTATAAACATGTTATACCATTCAAACGTTCCATATCTTAATTTTTAAACAACAACACCTAACCATCGGAAAGGAAATATCTGAACTTAAACGTAACGAAGCAATTAATCTCTTCTTATACCTTGTCGTTCAGTCATTAATATTTGTTCGCTGTTAGTTTAAAAAAGTTAGCATCAGTGATTCAGATTTGAGTTCGAATAATCGCGTCTAACCCTGCTCTAGGCAATGGAGATCCCTTGATAAATATAAGTACGGAACTGACATTCCATGGGGCAGCTATTAATACAGACAATGGTGCTATCTGGCCCTTGTGTACGATATATGATCATTTCATAATAAAGGACTTAAATCGAAATGTCTTTTATGCTTGCGAATTTATTTGCTGATTGTAATTTCTCCCAATCTTCCGTCTAGAAAAGTGGAAATGGATCAAAGTCAGTAATCTCAGGGTGGCGCTGAGAATTAATGTAGGAAAAAACTTAAAAATAAAACTGGAAGGCTGACAAATTTTTTTAATAAATATGCCTTTCTTAAAAGGTTCATAAGTTCTACAAGAACAACTCACTCTGGAAGTCAAAACATAAGAACGAAATTAGGTAATTAAGCCTGTTCCACGACATTTCCCAAAATACCAATGATGATCATAGTAAGGTAAAGTGTTTGACACACCCATTTTATCACTCTGTTTTAAAGCCTAGTACCTAGTGTTTGCATATAACCATATTATAGGTTTAAACATAATATGAAAAGCAAATGGCAATCATGGCAGGATAAACAACACATGTACATGGCGAGTGTTACGACTGTATGGTCTCAAACTAAGAGAAAAAAAACCCAAATAGTTCTGTCAAATTTAGCAAATTTAACAAATAATTTACTTTTGTAAAATACAATTCGACAGCTTAAAAGGAACTTACAGTATTGTGAATTAAATCCCAAATAGTCCGAAAGGTTTTATCACAAGTCCAAATGTATGATATTTGAATTAAACTTTAGTGGTATTCAAAGTTTTTTTTTTCCAGTATCGAATGTGTCACTAATTGCGTAGACCATTAACTTGATTTTTGCCAAAATACGTAATCATTGAGAAAATACAATTAACAAATTAACAAAACAAATTAAATATGCATAGGAACCGCCAATATTTTATGTGGTTTATAATAGTTCAAGAGTATTATAGTTTAATTTCAAAGAATATTTTTGTATACTTTTTATTTTGATAAATTTTTAATTTCGAATATATTTTAATTTATTTAAATTTGCTTTCCAATGCCTATTTAACCATAGCCACTGTCTTAGGCACAGGATTTTGGAAACCGCTATTATAAGTGATATTTTTACCTATATAAAACAAAACATATTTTTATACATCGACTGCCATTTGAAAACCCCGTTGAATGCAAGAACTGAAATTCTTTTCTTAATACATATTTATCATTAATCTAAGACTAAGACTAAGACTGTGTTAGACTTACTTCTATTACAGTCAGTTTAAAAAGTAAAGTACAGTAAAACTAGACTTAGGATAATATTTTCCTGCGTAATTTATCTGTACATAATAGAAAATTAGATTCATAAATTATGCACTACTTTCTCGGAAATTTCTCGTCAACCATGCACAAAAGAGATAATGAACAAGGTATTCAAATTTATATCAGACGTACAACAGTGCTGACAGGAATGATTAAACATTATATTGAATTTTGGAGGATTTGTCGACACGTACCACACACTGCCAGCTAGAATAGTTGACTAATAAAAACCAAAATAGCTGCACAGAAGAATTACAATGATTAGTGTATTCTACTTTTTCTACAATAATATTTTTTTTTTATAATCAGAAATTTTTAATGAAAATGATCTTTATATTTCTTTAGAAATCACAGACCGTTTTCAGATTATTTTTATGGAAACTATTCTGAATCATAATTTGGGAATATCAGTTACCGGTAAGTTCGAACATAACAGGCTAGAAAGAGAAAAGGATAACAATAGCAACAGCTAACACTATGTAAAACTTGTCGATTTTATTCATTGTATATTCACAATTTATAACATAGTCTCTACACTTTACATATAGCTTGTGCTTTTGAATATTTTTTTATATTACCACACATTAACATATCACTTTATGTAATTCTGATTGGTGAAAAAAAACCCATGAAATTTTTGTACAGTATTTTCTTTTACTAACTGGCTGTGATTGTGGGAAAAGAAATTTTTGACCTGTCTTATGGAACTTTTTCTTGTTGCTAATACTAAGAATATTTCGGCGGCCATTTTTCGAAAAAAACTAAGAAAAGAGAATTGAAAAGACAAAAAGGAGGTCACGTCTGTTTGAATGTGGAGAATTTACCCGACTGGAACTAGTTATACAAAGCATTATCATGTGTTAAAAAAGGGTATTGGTCCAATAATAGCGTGCTTGAAATGAGTGGTGGGCGGTAATCCTAAAACAAGAAATTCGCCTTATATAAAAGAGTGGTTTAAATGTCACCTTTTAGAATAATTTTTTTTTTACCTCTGTTCATAGAAGAACGTAGACATAAACCGGTCTCTCAAACAATAGAAAGTTAAGCCTATGAAACCACATTAAAAAAAACCTCAAACGATCTAATGTCTCTTATGTGATGCAATTGCTGCTGTCTCCTGTTTCAAATCAACTATGCAAATATCCAGTCACAGTAAATATAAAATGTCTTCATCCAAAAATACTCCTTTGAACATTGAACAGCTGGAAGTACTTAAGGTATCAACATTACATCGTCTATATATTATTTTAATTAATCTCAATGAATTAAACTCTGTGACATCACACGGTACTTTCATACTCATGTTCAGAAACTGGTCTCTGATTCAATTATTCCATTCTTTATGATAGACGAGTACTCTTTAATTCTAATATTTAATTTTAAAATATCTGCTTTTAAATTTTACTGGTTATTAATTAAACTGTCAAAAACATAGTTTGGTTCTATTTTCACGGAAAACAAATGAAAAGTACATCATCTGAGTCAAACAAATTTATTCTACTTATTATCTATTTCCATTGCAATAGCACCCCCACCCCACCCCGAAAAAAACCCATATGACACAAACAAAATCACAACTGGGTAATGATTTAATATTAAATTTATAAATCTCGTAATCATGTCCAGCTTTTGCGAACTTTGGCATTCTAAATTTCAAAGAAGCCCCGAGTGGCCGAGTGGTCTAAACCGCTGACCGTTAAGGATCACTACCATCTCACATCTGTCTGTGTGAGTTCTGAGTTCGAGTCAAGACTCGGCTAACATGGGTAAGTGAGAAAGCCTGCCGGTAGCTTCTTGTGGGTCGGTGGTTCTTCCCTGGGTTTTTCAGGGTTCTTCCTCCACCATTAATACTGGCCACTATGTATAGACTATCTTGTGCTGAAAAATGGCGTTAAAACCTACAACATTTAAATTTCAGTATCTATCTATCTATCTATCTATCTATCTATCTATCTATCTATCTATCTATCTATCTATCTATCTATCTATCTATCTATCTATCTATCTATCGCTTATATATATATATATATATATATATATATATATATATATATATATATATATATATATATATATATATATATATATATATATATATATATATATATATATATATGTGTGTGTGTGTGTCTGTAAATTGTAAATTTAGAGAGAGAGAGACAGACAGACAGAGAGACAGAGAGAGAGATGGTCTACGAAGGATTTCCCACTCGACACACATTTTACCCAAGATAACTTTAACTGACGCGCTTCGAAATGCTTTAAGGAAAAATTGCTGTAAAATAGTAGGTTGAAACTGGACAGAAGCAGTGACAAAAGAGGATAGAACTATCACATAAGAAGCTAAAATTCCTAAAAGATGAGACCAATCTTTTAAAAAACAAATTAAATGTATCAGCCGTAGAAATATAACAGTTTGACAGGCTTCAGTAACCAAATGCAGTGAAAGAGAAAATGACGAGGATAAAAAAACTAAGGTTAAATGTCTGGAAAAGTAAGGAACATATCTAGTTGATAAAATACTGCCATGCATCTCTGTAATTCTTTCAAAGTGGTTCACATTTGATTTAAATCCAAAGAAAATAGAGTTTAAACAAACAGGAACGGATTTCCCAAAAGTTTAAATAACATGGCCTAAACGTCTAAATTATATCTACTGGATTTCGTATATTATCTGTCAAATATTTTATGTTAGATATATCTAGGAGCAATATTTTTTCTGGTATTATCTTCCCAATTCTCTGTGTCAAAGTTAATGTGTGAAACAGCTGAAATAACAGGAGATTCAGGCATATATATATATATATATATATATATATATATATATATATATATATATATATATATATATATATATATATATATATATATATATATAATAAAAATAATATGTTTAATTTATTATAAAAGTTTACTTTTGTCTACCACGCATTTTTTTCCGGTTTTGAAATTAGCAGATAATTCTATTGATGCGGAAAAATGCAATGATTGCTATGATCCATGTCTGCCCTTTGAAAAGAATACTTTTAGTGATTCTTACTTTACATTTTAGATGAAGTTGGTTCCTATCAAATCATAGCATTTTGACAGAAAGCAGGCTCACGATAACTCATAATACATGCCCAGTATTTCTTATATCGGCGCACTCAGATCTGTATCTTAGACATGAAACAAACCAGCAAAACATCATAAATAAAGCATCACGTCAAATCGACATCTGGAAACGGGATTGTCCGTCGTCTAGTTATTGGCTCACGTTCCCTTGTGGGTCATTGAACCCCATTGTTAGTAAGTATCCATCAATTATTCCATTGCGTTGTTTTCTTTGTGCGTGTTTGGTGTATTTTCCAATATATCTCAACAGTTGACGTTATGTCGTCGTGATTAAAGACCTAGCAAAGTTAATAACTATTATCATGGTATTCCTTGTTCCTGTCAGTCTGCAGAGGTCAGTAATCAACTTAAGTAATTTGAGATTCGGTTTCCCCTTTATTAATGATATTTAATTAGTTCCAATTCGTTCTAAACGACAAAGGTCAGGTTATCTTCATGCACGCTGTTTTGTTTATACTTTAGATTGTGCTGTTTACTTTCGTTTACTGCTGCCATACGCATTCTACATAAAGACACACGGATTCCTACCCTAGCTACTCCCTAATAAGTCGAGTCGAGTTCAACTGCAAATAGCACAGATCCATATCTGCAGTAGCCTAGTGCGCTGGCAGACTCAGGATCTATACATTTTATTAGGAGCAATCAGTAGAACAAAAATAGACTTTAATCTGCAGGCGCATTATGATACTGTAGATCAGGGTCTTTGCTGTTTGTAGTATTACATGTCTTATAAACGAGTAAATACATCAGACATGATGTGGCCTAAAGCGCTGACCGTTACGAATCACTGCCATCTCACCCCTGTATGCGTGAGTTCGAGTCCAGACTCGGCTAACGTGGGTAAGTGAGAAAGCCTGCCAGTAGCTTATCGTGGATCGGTGGTTCTTTCCTGGGTTTTCCAGGGTTATTCCTCCACCATTAATACTGGCCGCCATTTATAGCCTATCTTGTGCTGAAAAATGGCGTTAAACCCTACAACAACAACAACAACAACAACAACACCTTATATGTCGACTGCAGATTGCTAGCCAGATTTTACATTGGTGGTTTACGCTGAAATATTTCAATTTCTTATAGTCACAGACAAAATTTGTTTTGTCGATAATTTGTAACAATCATTTAACAGTACTGGAGGTTCAAAGATCCCGACTGTTGATTGTTGTACAGGCACCTGAAACACGTTACAATCTACCTGATAAACCTATTATTAATTGGGAAATGGATGGTAAATGAACGGGATCCTATTTTTAAGGAGATGCTCATATCTAAAAATATAAATCTCAGTTATTAATATATGTGATTAGATCAGTTTGAATCTGTCAAGTTTGTAATTTTTTCATGATTATATTCACATCATATAGCCTTGCACTCTCTCGTTATGAACTAAATTGGACATTCAGGGTCCAATTTGTTTTTACGGCAGAGGTGTATGTGTATTATATGAGTCTATTTCCCAACAAACTAATAATGAAGGAAACAAACCCACCTAAAGAGCACATCTGTTACAATTTGAGAATTTATGAAGAACGATGAAACTTACAAAACGTTTTTTTTTTCGTATGATTGTCTGATTCAGAGTGCTTTCTCTTTATTTTATAAATGCCTAATCTCAGTTCCTTGGCAGATATTTTAATCCTGCAGAGGCTCTATGCAGAGATAAACAATATCTTTACCTCTAGTTTCTGTACACTGTTCAAGCAGTTATCTTTTCCCAGTTACAAAATGTAAATACTACTAGGTGGGTTTCATTGATAAACGGATAGGAATCTTCAAATTGTATCATCTAATTTTAGCAATTCCGTTTAAATGACAACCGTAACAAGAAAAATATCTTGTCCCTTGTCTGATCTATTTATTAAAAAGATGCAAAATTCAAGTTTTTTTTTAGAGAAGATGTGTATGTTCTTCGCTCCTAATTATAAAAAACATATACGTACAATGTTACAAAAGATTGTAAAATTAAGTGGCAGTCTTTGCAGGATGCCGATTGTTTTATAGGCGTTTGCTTGTGTGTCTCGAGATATGGATAATTATACAGATAAGAAAGGAAATGATAACTGTCATAGCATACCCTTAAACTGTTTAATTGGGAATTGTTTCTTTGATGATCAAAACATCCTCTCATTATAAAAATCAAAAAAAAGCTGTTGGTTGCTGGCTGGACTATTTCATCACATTAATATTTTTCATCATAATCTTCTCCTCATGTAGTAACTTTAAGAGATGTCTTGGCCCATGATGAGAGAGAGAGAGAGAGAGAGAGAGAGAGAGAGAGAGAGAGAGAGAGAGAGAGAGAGAGAGAGAGAGAGAGAGAGAGAGAGAGAGAGAGAGAGAGAGAGAGAGAGAGAGAGAGATCTTAAAGATGAAGGAGGTGTCACTCGAAACGGTGTAGATATGGTTACATCCTTTTTAGGGAAAGCTTGGAAATGTGAAGGTACAGGATAGGCTGTAAGAAAAGACAGAGTCGTTCTGATTCTGGTAGCGAGCAAACATTATTTAAATATTTAATATTTATTGATATATAATACTACATTCTAATGATGCATCTTATAAAGCCTTTATATTTGAAATAAAGGAAATAAATATAAAATTATAATTTTCCTTTCTATCTACCATCTTCAAACATTTAGAAAAATTCTGCATTTTATAATATATTACAAATAATTTAATCTCGACTAAATGCATGATGACCAAAAAGTACAAAATTCGATATCTGCAATTAATGTAACAATCATTTTCAAGAAATGTAGTTTCCTAAATTTAAAATAGAATACTAATTTGAAATAGATTACAAAACATTATTGTATATTATTCTAGATTATTTTATTTGCATATTAAATCCAAACATGCAGTTGGTAGCGAATTAATCTTTTCCAATAAAAATTACTGTAAATTCAAATGAATATAAATTCTTAAAACAATCAATCATTCCATTACATTATAATATTAAATAAAGAGAATTCAGAAAAGTGTTACAAAGGTATGAACTTTACCAAGAAAAATCTCTAAGAAATTTACGAACACAGACGATTCTTACATGAAAGAAAAGACAGAGTCGTTCTGATTCTGGTAGCTGGCAAACTAACTTTCGTAAACCTCTTCTGTGTTTATACAGAGACGCATAGACCCATGGCCAAAAAAGGAAAAATGTTTGATGTTGCTTCGTCCGCCTTGAACCAGAACGAGAATCCTGTCTCATGCTACTGGAACCGAGTGTTTAACCCACCTGATTAAACAGACAAATTTTGACTGATCAGCTTATTTGTTTCAAGAAACAATGAGTCTTATGGTTTACTCATCCAAAAAAAAGTTTAGGAGCTTGGTCTATACGTACTGCAAATTTGCTGACTTGGCATACAATGCATAATACTGAAAAAATATAAAAAAATTACATTGGTGCAAAGAAAGATAAAATATAAGTGATCAATATACTTTGACAATAATATTATTAAATCAGTCGGTAAATTAAAAATGCAATAAAAATCATTCCCGTACATTCAGTGGAGTTAAAAATATATACAATGAGAAAAAGCTATAATATTCAGTAAAATACAAAAAGTACAACAAGAAGAACACTGCAAAATATTTAGTTAAATTTCGCAAACACAAAGAAAATACACTTTACAGCGTTGATTTTAAGTCATGAATACAATGGAAAAAAACCCATGGCACGCAGAACATTACATAAGAACTGACAAAAATTGCAATAATTCAAAAGGTTTTTATAATATTCAAAAAATTATACACATTCTACGTCTACGACTAGACCTGTTGGACGGTTATTGAAATATAATGCAGTTCTTGTTTGCTTTATTTTCCTTTATGTTTAAGTTTACTCTCTTTTGTTATTATTTTTATTTTTTATTTGTATGATCTCAACAAAACATATTTGTCAGTGACTACGATTATTAATTTGCTTCACCGAAGTGTGATGAGAAGAATTCTCATTTGTATAGATAGTACTAGCAAGCCGACATTGAGTGTATCTTTAAATGTGTACACAATATAAAAAAGAAATGTCAGCAGCATTGAAGTAAAAATGTTTGCGAAGAGAATGGATTAAGAATTTGGTATTAAGTAAAAGTTAGGAAACTGAAATTTTAGAGTTGAGTTAGAACTACCCTAATAACCATAACATATGTTCCTTTGCAATCAAACTTTGACATGCCCATGAATGAAAAATAAATTGCATTTAATCTAAATAACATTAAAATCGTAAAACTGGTTCAGTGTGGTCTAATGCAACCTTGAAATGGGCGTGTATTACTGACGTTACCTGTGACGTACGAAAGAGAATGTATTGCTGTTGTAGTTTCAAAACAAATTTTATTCAGAAGTTAGCCGTATGCAAGGGCAATAGATGGTAAAAAATTCGGTCACGAGCAATCGCTCTGACACTTGACTATTTTATCATTTCAGAATACATATATAGATATAATAATGAATAACACGACACCATCAATTTATGTTGCCAAACCAAAGAAAGAGGCAAATCTTCTGACTGGTTTGAAGACCTTAGAGCCGTTTCTATGGCGTTATCGCCGAGACACAATCCCATAAGGAATACATTCTTACGATATCATTTGAAACACGTGAGACAAAAAACTCAATATCATTATCGAACCCCATTAGGCTGACAAAACAAACAATATCTGTATCAATACGTTTCAAACGGCTAGGCGGAAATTACAATTTTACCTAAGATAGGTAAATACGGTACGACTTTGTTATATGTGTTAGTAGCGAAACATATATACGGTGGTTTTAAATTGCAGCACGAACATGTTTGATGTAAAAGCTTAGTCTGTGGAATGGAAGTTAAAGTCAGTAGGTTCATTGACAATCTCTGTTGTAGAAACTTTAGCAACTGTGACGTATGTTACTGCAGTAGATATATAAAAGTTACTGTTACTAAATGAAAAATTAAATAACAGCAAATATTAGATCAGTGTTTTGTAAATTATTCAAATTAACGCACTAACCTTATAATTTTGTAATTTAAAAAATAAATGAGACAAGGCAAAAACATATATGTGTGAGAATTATCACAGTCTTGAAATATACTTCCATTGAAATGAATTATATACTAAATAGTAAGCAATACACGTTCTGTCTGTAATACTAAAAGAGTTCATAATGTTAAAGTTAAAGTCACTATCACTGGAAAGAAAACTCAATGCGGCTGTAGTTGACTAAGGTACCTAGTGGAGATGTCGCTGTTGGACCCATGGGGGGAAGTCCTATCTGATGGGGGGGATTCCAGGGGAAAATGTCAGGGAGGGGGATAATGTCGGGGGAAGGAGTCCAAAAAAGGGGAAATGTCCGGGGAAGATGTCCTGATACCACGATAATTGTATGTTGAAAAATTTCACAATGTATGAAAATACTAACATTGGTAGCCAAGGCATGATAAGTGCAGTCGATGGCACGGAAACCATGAACTCAGAATAGAGATAAGTAGTATGGAAGAATGGCATGTAAAGGAGTAGATGGATATAGGATGAAATGAATGAGTTGAAGGATTATGGATTTACAGCATTTGTATTGGAAACTAATTATGAGTGCACGACCTTGGGAGTGCAGTATTAGTCGGGAAAAATATGTTCATATTATATGTTCATTTTATTTTTCTACCCTGGGCTTAATAATAAAAAAATACACTCCCTGAAAAATAATTGAATTTACGCTGTATTCCAAAATAATACACAACCGTAGATTTACATCATTAATCTCAAAAAGTACCACAAAGCGACATTTGAACTTCCTTGCGCGTTCCATATTAGTTTAAAAATGTTTGTTTTGGTCGACTCAGAATTGAAAGTATTGTGACTTTTCCAGTTGGTCTTGTATGAATGAAATTTGTTTTTCTGTTGATGCACTCAATTATTCTTTTCTGCTTGGATTGGAACTTTCTTTTATGGCAGAGTCAGTTTCGTACAATGTACATGGGATTTGAGCAGCGGACTGGCATTGAAACAATCCCACCTCCGTTCCTGTTCTGTCATCATTTGTTTTGAATCTTAATGTGCGAAACATATTAATTTTGTTAATTGAAATTGTATAAACGACGCTATGGAATATTACATGCATTTTATTTTGAGCGCAGTATGGAGAATGGATTACTATTGTAAATGCAGTCGAAATTAAAGTACAAGTTTGCTGTGTGTATTAAGTTTTGGAACCATTGAGATGGATCATGTAATTTGGATTTGAAGAACAATGAAAGTACATTATGAGGAAACTCAAGGCGCAAAAATGTAAGTATATTTATTGGCATTGGTATTACCAGCTAAAGAAAAGACACGTTTATGGCCTGTCAATTGCATTCTCTCTGTTGGAATGACCCCTGCTAAGTAAATGATCTGTATGGCTTCTATCTTTAGCTTACATGCAAAACATTGTATCAATAAACTTAAACGGGGAAATTTGCAAAGCAGCTACTGTGTGACAACTAGTGGAAATGAGACTTCTGCGTCGTCTTTGCTTATTGGCGTCGATGCTCTTAGTTTTTTCCCATACCATCAGTTCCATTTTTCTCATGTTTAGTATTTTGACTGACTTGTAAAAATGGTACGCATGTGATAAATATGCAATAGCCAATGAAATCAATTTACTTTTTATGCTATTTTTATATACCATAGAGAGAACTGGTCATAGTCTCAACCTTTCTATTTCCAAAGTTTACGAACGTTTCTTCTCAATAACTGTTGAAATGGTCATATTGGGATTTTCGGTACTGCTTGTCTCACGTTTGTTGTTGAATATCACATTCATTTGTTTGCTTATTCGAAAGTTTGATTTGTGACTCAGTGAACTCCTACACATCATTAGCTGTATCATCTTTGCTTTCAATTGGATATAAGAACTGTTTTAGTTTATCTACAAACAAATCTGATAAACCGCAAAAGCTAAATTATCTGCTATATAGCTTGCATTGTTTGTTTACAAAGTAGTTCTTAAGACATGATACTATATTTTGAAACACTTGTGCAATTTGAAGCTGTGCTGTATGGGAACATACTGCACAATTCTAACGCTTTAAAATTAATGGATAAAACAAATGAGCATATAATAATGGATGATTACAAACCAGATTTTGAAAGATCCATTGCATGGCCTATTCAATAACTTCAAGATGTCGGATAAGATGAAGGGCAAGTTAGATTTCGATATTCTATGAACGGTTCTGGGGAAGTAAGATAATTTGTAAGGGTCAGTTTTGGGCTTGTAAATACTATGGTTACAGTGTATTTTGATAATTTAGATGTGGGAAGAAAAGTCTTTTCACAGCTTGTTTCTAACTTTATGGGCACACAAACAGATTTTGAAAGGTTAGGTTTCTCTAGCACAAATGTTATACTGCTGCTGTGGTTGTAGGTTTACAAACACATAAGTCATATAAACACATAATGGTCATACAAACACATAATGGTCATACAAAAATGGTCATACAATCACATAATAGTTATATAAACGCATAATGGTGATATCTTAACTAATTAAAATGTCCTTGTTATTTCCCTTTAGACAAAGATCTATAGAGATTATTTTAAAATGGATGATACATATGCTATTTGAGCAACAATTCGATCGCTTAGTAGTAGAGGAAAAGGATTGTTTGAGCCCAAAGACCTTTTGTATAAAAATCCCCTGAGACCTGCTAACACATACAAATTACCACTTCTCTTTGTCATAAAACTCCCACCCCAAATGATATACACATAAAATTGAAAAGCAGATCCTAGCCCATAACATGTATACCTTACTTGGTAACATATGTTTCTTAATCAATATCATCTATAGAGCCCAGTCAAGCTGTAACATCTGTTACCTGATCAATATCATCTATAGAGCATAGTCGAGTTTTAAAACCCAAACCCCTACACAAAATCCAAAGTCAAATATTCTTTAACTACACAAAAATCTGGTCAAGTGGCAGATGTTTTTTTTTAAGGAAAAGGAGGATGTGAGCCCTAAGACCGTTTTTTACACCCTCCAGACCTGCTAACAAATACAAATACAAATTACCTCTATGAGAGACCCTAAAACCCCAACCCCTACACAAAATCCAAAGTCTATAACTATACAAAATACCTAGGTAATTTAATCAATAATCACGCTAAGAGAGCCAAGCGATATTCCCTTTATATTTCCTAAGTTATTTCGAGAACATGAGAATTTAAAACATTGATGTAATTAATCTGAAACACATTTCAAAGTCTTTCCAGATCCACCAAGAGTAATGTTTATTAACTTTATTTGTATCACTGACACGTATTCCTTTAATATTCTTTTTTATTTTGTCATATAAGCCAATATCTCGCCACGTAATACAGATATATGTGAGGAGAAAGGGTCGCCTTGCCTACACCCTCATTTAATATGAAACCATTTAGATATTCACTTAATGGTTACACATGATTTAATGTTGAAATGAAACAGCTGAATCCATTATTATTCCCGATTATGCAAAAGATTTTTTTCTTCAAAATGCCATTCCTGTATCTATCAGCAGCTATTCAACAGAATGAAATGCTTTGTTTCGATATCAATGAAAGGAGGAAACCAATATATTTACGTGTAAAGCATAAAATCACTCAAAGTCCTAATATTCTCACTAATGTATCTCTTTTGGAACAAGAGCTGGCTGATTATAGTGTTTAGACGCCATTTGCTCTACAAGCTTAAACATTTTTATATAACGCATAAAGAAGTGAAATAGGTCACCAGTTTGAGAAAGATAATATGACAGCCTCTTTCACCTTACAGTGCCCAATATCTTTATAAAATGCTCTTGCCAAACAGTAAAATGCTTAACATTTTATTTTGAATTTCTAGGAAACTATCTATGTCTTTTAGACATTGTTAGGCAATTACCCTCCACGGATATTGTAAAAATCCAGTTTTGTAGTTATCGATATTCTTTCTTTAATGCACTTAAATATATTATTCTTTAATATACCTAAAGATGATTATATACTAAGAGGGGTATGAGAACTCTCTCTTCACAAAAGAGCACCCCTATATGCTTGAGTGTAAAACTGTTACGTACGTATATGCAATAAAATTAGGTGTGTGTTAGTTTCAAATTGCATTTGCTATTTTTGTTTTATTGCATTTTATTGCGAGGATAATATTTTCACTAGATTTAACATTTGTCTTCAGAAAATATAGTTCAGTTACAGTAAATAATAACTTTGCTATATTTTTAAGCCGACTTTGGTTCGGAAAATTGTATTATTCTTGAGTCCCAAAATTCAACGAGGAACTCTTGACACATCAGTACAGTACATTCATCTGACATCTTTGTCTTCCATATTGGAACTTTACTGGGATTCAAACTTGAATTTGTTTATAACTTTTTAATGATGGGACTTATACTTCCAGATTCCAAGATTGACTTTTGGATTATATTCACAAAGTGTAAGTCCTTTTTCACGTTTTTACCACTTTTTCAACGGAATAGATTTACAAAGCTTGTTGGATTCACTCTTTTCTTTTGTTACTTTTGAAGAAGCCTACACGTAACATAAATGATAATTAGGTCTCCTCCTTGGTATATAAGAATATTGGCTAAAATGTTTCAGAGAATTGGTTCTTGAAATTTAAATTCCCCATGGTTTTAAATCCCATAAACTATTTCATATTTCGTTTGAAATGGTTTTTGTGATTAACAGGCTTTTTGACAATCTCATCAAAAGTGGAAACTTTTTTCTGGTCCCACTTAGTATGAAAAAAGATGAGTTGCTTAGATTTGCCAGAAAATACAATGTTTCTAAAGCAAAATCGTCCTTAACGATTCAAGAAATTAAAAATATTTTGATTCAGCATTTGGTAGCGAAGATTTTGTTTTAATAATATTATTTTGTTTTCGTCATTAAGTCTGTATCAGACCCTGAAAAAAGTAAAATAATTAAAAATGAAATTAAAGATGGAATTAGAGTTAAGGAATCTGAAGCTTCAGAAAGATAAAAAGGCGAAACAATTGCTGTTGCAATTTGAAGAGGAGATAGATACAGGAAAGAGAGAATGATAAACAAATGAAATTACCATTTTAGATAAGAGAGAGAGAGAGAGAGAGAGAGAGAGAGAGAGAGAGAGAGAGAGAGAGAGAGAGAGAGAGAGAGAGAGAGAGAGACAGATAGAGAGAGAGAGAATCAGTTGAGGGAGAAAGATAAACAAACACAACTGGAGTCACAAAAAGAATAAATGTACTAACAGATGCAAATTATAAAAGTGAAGGATGAAAATGAATTTCAAATAAAAATGAAAGAAATGGAGCTGGTAAGTGAAAAGCACATTTCCATTTTACATACAAATTTAAGTTTTAACATTATAATGTATTTTACACTAGTACCTCGTTGTAGTGAAAAATACGTAAACAAATATTTTTTTTTGAAAGCGTTGCCGAAAATTTGAAATGGCAAAGGCAGCTTTTGACTCAATTATTGTAATGTGTACCTTTTGACTAAGCCCGAGCTCTCTATGCATCCATGGCAGTATAGCAAAGTTCTGACGATGATCTGTTTAAGGAATGCATATTAAAGTGTTATGTATTAGTCCCAGAAGCCTATCGGCAAAACCTGAGTAATTCTAGAAAATCAAATGACCAAATCTATGTCGAATTTCCCAATTAAATAGTTGTTGTTCATTTGAATGGTTAACTAAGATGACGAAAGTTCCCGACAACACATGTTAGCTGAAGAGTTTAAAACTGTGTATATTGTATCGTTAGGATCTATCTTGACGAGCATGAAATTGAAACCATGGAAAATATTTACTTGCTACTGATAAGTATTCCTTAACTCAACGTTTCTGTTGTAGGCAAATCTTTCACTCAGACGTCTACTGTTACAAGGGTATTTCAACCTAATAAGACTCCTTCTAAAATTCAGTTTGGTACAACTTTAAAAAATCTATCTTCTGAGAAACATGATTCATATTCTTGTCTCGTCCTATGTGTACCTATTGTAAGAAAGAAAGACACGTTGTTTATAATTGCCACAAATTGAAATATAGGTGATAGTTGATCAAGATAGACCTATCGCAAATTCTCTTATTTCTAGGAGGTAGTGGTCACAGTCATGTATTGAAAGCAATACATATGTTGCATTTTATAAACCCCAGTCTGATTTTATTATGGAGAATTGTGAGCCGTTTATGTTGAAGAGTTCTATATCACATTTGGGTAATTTGGCCAATCCAATCTCTATTAAAATTTTAACGTATACATGAACTTCTCGTAATATTTTATATCAGGTAGTTTACCTTTTTCTGAGAAGTCCTGTTCTAATGAGAGTGTTGTTATTCAGGGAGTAGAGTGCTGCTTTGTTAATGTTCCTCTCCGTTGTGTAAATTTGACATCAGACTGAGTTTCAGGACGTGTGACCGTCGGTGTAGTGTATGCTTTAACCGTTGAGGGAATTCATTTGTTGCTGCGATTTAGATAAAGACATGGTTGTGGTTGATTCACTTATAACTGACAAGTCTACTTTGAATCAGAAAGTTGATCCTATTGAAAAAGAATTCCCTGATTTATACCCATATTATGCAATTACAAGAGCTATGGCAACGAAACCACTTGAAAATGATTTTGATAAGGAAAATATTCCTTTAGCTGACTCATGAATCGGTGAGGCTTCTGAAGAGGTCACTTTCACTTCCTTGTTTGGATCAATAAAAGAGTATTGATCGCAGTGATCGTCTTTCAAATAATCATTTCTTTTATACAATCAGGTTGACAAACGACACTCGTCGAACTGTAGAAAGATCCCGAGATTTCCTGTTTGTTTTATAGGGCCTTTATTTAAAAATGAAGCTATGAAGTACCTGTCTTTTATTTCATTACAAATAGAATTCTTGTGAGAAATTAGAGACCTTCTAAGGAGCATGCTGGTGACGATTGGTCAGTGAACTATCAAATGGTTGTTCCAAACTCTTACAGAGAGGTAATACTTAGCTTGGCTTATGAAACTCCTCGGACTTATCATTCAGGGGCTCTGAGTGGCCGAGTGGTCTAAAGCGCTGTCCGTTACGGATCACTACCATCTCACCTCTGTTTGAGTGGGTACGAGTCTAGGATTCGGCGAATGTGGATATGTGAGAAAGCTTGCCAGTAGCTTCTCGTGGGTCGGTGGTTCTTTCCGGTGATTTCCCGGTTTCATCCTCCACCATTAATACTGGCCGCCATGAATAGTCTATCGTGTGCTGAAAGATTGCGTTAAGCCCAACAACAACAACAACAACAACAACAACAACTGACTTGTCATTCAGGAATAAATAAAACTTATCAAAATATAATGAATCACTTTTATTGGACAAAAATCAAACATAATGTTTGTAAATATTATAGATCTTGCCATACTTGTGAATTGGTGGGATAACACAATCAGAAGATATCCAAATCTTATCTAAAACCTATTCCTGCATTTGGCGAACCAAGCAGAATTATTGTGGATTGTGATGGTCCCTTACCTAAGACCAAATCAGGGAACCGATACTTGTTGACCAATATGTCTGTGTCAACAAGATTCACTGAGGCAATTTCTTGAGGAATATCAAAACCAAAACTTTATTAAAAGCTTTGATAAAGATTTTTAAAAACTCAAGTTGGCCTTCCCAAATCTGTAGAATCGGTTCAAAGGTCAAATTTAATCTCTGGAATTTTCAGATAGTTATGCTTGAATTTGACACTCAATCGTGAAATCATGGTTTCACAGACCTTTAATGAAAACAACGTTTGAGTCTTGTAATAGAGTTCTTTTTCTCATGCTTATTCTTCAAAATTTTCTTCACAAAAAAGAAGATATTACAGGAGTTAAATTATAGAAAACAGTACTATAATCTAAATAAATTAATAGGGTACTAATATATTGTCCAATATATTCAGGTAAATCATACAATTAGTTTAGTTATACCTGTCTCAAAATGAGAATTTAAGTGAGGGAATTCAATCGGATTCTATTGATTTTGGAGCAACAAATCTTCAGATTTCCGAAAGTATGACAAATCTGGACCAGAAACATTTACATTCACAACAATAAGAAAAGTAAGAAAAAAAAAAGAAATTAAACAGTTAATATTCAAGTATGAGCACTTATTTCCATATAATCGTACAAGGAAAAACAAAACTTTTCATGACGTTGAAATTGTATATTCAAAACATGTGAAACAACACCCATACAAAATGAACCCTCCAAACAGGAATAATTGAAAAAGGAAATTCAGTATTTGCTGGAGAACAATTTCAAAGAGCATAGTAAAAGTGACCGGATATTACTATGTATATTACTTGTTCTTAAGGGTATAAAACTTTCCGTATGATCACTGATCATAGGTAGGTTAATTGTGACACTTCCTTTGCCAAGAATCGACGACAGCATTGATAAAATTGGAAATGCCAAGTACATCACCATCATTGACCTCCTGAAAGGTATTTGTCAATTTCCACTAATGGAAAGGCTAAAAGAAATTTCTGCATTTGTGACTCCAGTAGGACTATATCAATACAAAATAATGTCGTTCGGGCTGAAGGTTTCCCCAAGTATGTTTCAACGCTTAATGAATATGATTATCTCTGGTCTGGATAATTGTGATGCTTACATTGACGATGTCATCATTTACAACGACACCTGGAAAGAACATCTAACCACGATTCGAAAATTATTTGACAGACTCACTGATGCAAATTTGACAATCAATTTGTCTAAAAGTTAGTTTTGCCGTGCTTGTGTTAATTTTCTCGGACAAATTAAATCTAATGATGCAAAGTTGAAGACTATCTCTGAATTCAATGTGCCTTTATATATATATATATATATATATATATATATATATATATATATATATATATATATATATATGAGTGTGTGTGCAAAGAGAGACTAAGTATGGATTTGTACCATTTATAAGTGTGAATCTATAGATATTAACAAGAATGAGTTTATTTTCCATTGTGCTGCTTCTTCACTAGATACAAGATGAAATTGAAATTGTTGTACGATAATTTATGTATACCTTAAATAATTTACTTTTTGCACTGGTTAAATTCATTTTTTGGGTATTTAGGATTTTCTAATCTTCCGTCATAGAACAAAGATAATATGTTTGAGGCAGAAATAGTGGAATTTAAATAATTTAATTCCCACCGTGTTTATGAGGAGGTTTATACATTTTTGCATTTTTAAAACAAGAAGAAGATTCTTGGTTATTACGCCAATTGTTCACTCGTTTAATTTAAATATTTATCCATATAAACCAGTTGTTAATTTGTAAGCTCTTGTTAGGATAATTTTATCTGGGAGTTGACGAATTATAATTTTGAGAAATCCACACCAATACCCATAGTTCAGTTTTATATCATTGGATATGAATTTCAAGATGCATGTGGTCCTACTGGACCTACATGACTTAGTTTGTTTCTGTCGACAGACATCTCTTTGCTGGCTTTTGTTTGCGCTTTATTGGATTGAGTTTTATTTACGATGGACAATAAAACTGTTACTGGTGACTAATGATGAGAGGGTCGTTAGTCTTTATCCTAGCGACGGCTGATTTAGACTGAATGAATAAAGCATCCAACTCTCCTGTGACTTTTACCCTCTGTTAAAGCTTGTAGTCATTATTGATTTCAATAAAGTTCACATAAGTCTGTCTTACATTGCAACTATATGTCATCTCCTGCCTTCCTCGGTGAATATATGGTAGCTTAAAGATTTAAAGGACCAAATGCATCTTTCGTGATGAAATATTTATAGGGCAAGCTGTTTTTGAAGCCTTACTCTTTAGGCTATAAAGCTTGACATATCTGACATGGTAACTACTTTTGCATCTGAGCCAAGGTCAGGACGTAGAGTGGAGTGTAGTCTTTGGTTAGTTGATATGAAACTATTACCACCTCTTTGCTCTTTTTGGTCATTTTTAAAAGTAGAATACGTGTTGGTCGCAATAATTGTATTATTATCTTTGGTTTATGTAGTCATATGTCAACTGCAATGTTAGGTTTTATTTACCAAATGAGGAATTTTATCGTAATGTTCTTAGCTTTGAAAGACTGTTGACGTTCACAATTATCTATTTAAATTCTAACTTGTTGAGAAGTTGATGCAAATATCCATTAGAAATGACCCACATCTAGGGAATCCCGATACATTCTTTTGCGTCATAGGTCATATGACCATTTTCATATAAAAAGAGGTTTTATAAAGAAACTCAATCATTTTCAAATGTATTTACATATACGTTTAGTGGAATAATTAATTTAAATTATTCATATCAATTATAAAGTATGTGTTGGACTGAAGAACTATTTTGGGAGTTTTGATAACTCGTTTAGAGACATACTGGATTGGATTAGTGTTTTTACATCAATACATTCAAAACTGTATATTAACACATTCGCATTCACGTCTATTAGAATTCATTCAAAGCATTCTATAAGTTTGGACCTGTTATAGGACATTTGTGATTATTTAGATGTTAGTTCAGTGAGTGTCCTTTGAATTTGGACTTTTTTTCTAGGTAAATAAATTGTCGAAGTTTGCATAAATTATTGCTTTCATTTCATTTCTGTTAAAATATTTTAGACCATGCAGTAGTGTAACGAGTCTATGCTCTTAAAATAAGTAACAAAAAGAGTGAAGACAACAAGCTTTGTAAAATTTATCAAATATTTTATTTCCCTAGATAACAAAGTGAAAAATGAAAAACGAACCTACGTAAAAATTATAAAATCACATAATAATCTATGAATTAAAGTCACAAGGTGTAGTAATAAAATATCCTGAATGAAATTCAGTTCAAGTCCCAAAATATCCAAAAATGAAGGCGATGACCTGTCTGTTATAGTGTACGAAGTCCTGATGTGCCAGCAGTTTCTTGTTAAATCCCAGAAATATTATTCCAGGTGTGAATTCAGTACAAATTTTAATGAATGTCTTTTATCCAATAATTTTTCCAGAGAACGTTTGCATTTACAGAGAAAAAAAATCACTCGAATTTAATTATTTCAAAAAAATAAAATTCAGTCCAAACTGGTCACAAAATAATAAAACTTATAGTGCTAAATGTTACAACATAACTGGTAAAATCCTCACAGTCACAAAATAAAATAGTTCTTTCCTTCATGTCAAGGTCACAATTACCATGTTCTAAAAACAGCCATTACTTAATGGAATAAACCTTCTATAATAATCTAGTGAACTTATTTACAACACAATAGCCTTTACAACTCATTTGGTATTCTCCAAAATCCTGACTCTAATCAACATGTATTCTCCTTCCTTGTTTACCTAAAAATAATCCTTGTAATAAGCTCATACACATAGAAATTAATAAAGCCATAATTAATTGTTTACATTAATGAATAGCAAAATACATTAAAAAAATTCTCATCAGGTCAACCAGAAATGAAAACTAGCTGACATATAATCAAATTAAATAAAGATAACAGTAGTAACATTATGTATTACACATGGTGTCGATATTAAACTAGACTTATACATACAAATCCATAAATCTATATGTAACTGTTCCATTCGCAATATAGACAATGATCATGCACTTAGATAAAAGTGCAAATTAATCTGAATTGGAAAGAAACAAAATATTACATATATCCATTTATGGAAACTACTTCTATCTCTTAGATTTGGAGAATGATAAAGCCGGATATAGGCCTCCTGGTGCAATTATTTCCCCTTTATGTAATCAATCATATTTCTGTCATTTTCTCTGTTTGATTCACAATTCGAAACATTCTAATGGTGAAGATGAAGTTAAAGTAATCGAGTATAAAATCATACATTGAAGATCAGTGTCATTGATAACAAGTGCAATTTAATAATAAATGCTTTAGTTCTACATCATCTAGTTCGTTAATGAATTTCATTTCAAATATTAAATCTTAAATGAATAATCGTTCAGTGGCATAATATAATTATATGGCAAAGTGAAACAGACGATCAGTCGTTTACTCTTCCAGTTATATAGATCTATTTTATTGAAGAACCCACATACAACTGTATCAGATAGAGCCAACAATAACTTTATAAACAAGCATTTACATGCACAATATACAAGTTTAAAATGATTGAATACTGTTTTTTAATGAAAGTAACAAATGGTTCGAATACAAACAGCTTGAGTTTTTTTTATCACTGATCAAGTATTAAACTTCTTGGCAAGTTCACCGAACTCTAATTGCGAAGTATACTAAGTAACATTGCAAGTCAAATGTATTCATTGGCTAGATAGCATTATAGAAAAGTTCATCTAAACTACGATGTATAAATCTCAGTCAGAAGCCCAGAACGATAGCTAATTTTAAGCCAACAACTATTTAGGTAAAATTTCTTATTTGAATAGAGGTCACCTAAACATCCCGAGAAAGTAGTAGTGCATTTAGCCCTGCAGAGCTATCATGCACGCCCTATTGATGATTGGGTTACTAGCTTGAGAAGATCAGAATATGGCTGTTTGCATTTTGTTTTAATATAGTACGCTTTAACATGATGGTGAATCAGATTCTGTTGATTTGATGCATATATGGAGACTATATGATAATAATTCGTACCACGCTTTCTATTCTTGACTGGCAGGTTTTGCAAGTGTCTTTGAGAAGAAATAGTGATTTATTTATAATATGTATTAGTTGGATTTAGCAGAGTGGAAAATCTTTAATTTGAACAGTCTTACTTATCGGATTAAGTGCAAATATTTACTGACTTAAATATATTAATTTATATATTGGATTTTGTGCAACATTAAAAGACTTCAGAGATAGTCTATGTGCACAACATTTGGATTGAGAACTAACTCTGCAGTGTTTATATATATATATATATATATATATATATATATATATATATATATATATATATATATATATAATGTAATGTAATGTAATGTAATGTAATGTAATATAATATAATATAATATAATATAATATAATATACTATACTATACTATACTATACTATACTATACTATACTATACTATACTATACTATACTATACTATACTATACTATACTATACTATACTATACTATACTATAATGTAATGTAATGTAATGTAATGTAATGTAATGTAATGTAATATAATATAATATAATATAATATAATATAATATAATATAATATAATATAATATCCACGGACTTCTTTCACTTCCTTACTCACTATGAAGACGAAATCATATGAACAACGTTTTTTGGGATACCAGGGTACAGTAACGTGGAAAGAATTGCCCACTGCACCTAGACACAGAGGCACAGTGATCTCATTCAAGAGCGCCCTTAAAACCCATCTTTTTCAAGAGCAGTCATAATGACCTAATAATGTATATTTAGACCGAATCCTTACCGGAAAAATTTACTGCACGTACTTTCTCTTTCTAATGTTTATGGTGTTTGTTTTTATTTTTGTAATCATTTCATTATATATGCTTTTTTTAAGCGTTGACAAATGTTGTAAAGTGTTTAGAGCTTCTAAAGATTAGACGCTGTATAAGTCCTCGTTAATATATATATATATATATATATATATATATATATATATATATATATATATATATATATATATATATATATATATAGAATAGAAATCATATGGCGAATAACAACCCTTTCAAGCGTACTGGATCCACCAAAGGAACACATGTGTCAGGGATTAATTAAAATAGATGCAATAAACTAAAGACGAACAGTACGAAGCTAGTACTAAGTAGCCTAAGCGCTTTCGACTCTTAATGAGTCTTTTTCAAAGGCAAATACAAAACATATATACGCCAAAGAAATAAATACAAAAACGTTGTGTTTGTAAACCTCTACATGGCTGTCTAAATCTAAATCTAAATTCTAAATCTTATTATCCTTCAATTCTTACTATAAGAATAACCGGTATAGAATCAAATATCCGGGATATAATCTGCGTTACATATGTACAAAAAGTAAAAATAAATGTCGCTTTGGCTTGTAGACTTTTAGGGAATTATACAACGTTTTCAGTTGCCGCAACTAGTCTATTCGAGCTGGTTGTATTTATAGTTTTAGCACATGTGAAGACAGCCATGTAGAGGTTTACAAACACAACGTTTTTGTATTTATTTGTTTGGCGTATATATGTTTTGTATTTGCCTTTGAAAAAGACTCATTAAGAGTCGAAAGCGCTTAGGCTAGTTAGATACTAGTTTCATACTGTTCGTCGTCAGTTTATTGCTTTATATATATATATATATATATATATATATATATATATATATATATATATATATATATATATATATATATATATATATATATATATATAAGATTATAAATCTCTAATAAGGGCGGAACATGTTAGTGTTTTCCGGTATGTAAAGATTCAACGGATCAATCCGTGTTTGTAATCATGTAATTAGTAAGCTAAAGAAGTTACTGTTAGATTTAACATTGTCAAAGTAATGTGTCTATTTAGATATGTTTACTTTTTGAGACGTGTAATAATTTGGAATGTGATCATTGAAACTTCTTTCACGTCTTCTCTACCTCGCACCAATTTTAAAAACCGCGCTAAAATAGAGAACGAAAAGTATGAAACCAAGCTGCTGCAAATATCCTTCAATTTATACTGTCACTGTGCACGTCTTAAGAGGATTAAAAATGTCTTAAAAATCCAGGTTTCTATATCATTCTGGCAGTCTATAGTGTCTTTGTCAGAATGGAAACATATGTTAAAATGGAACTATTTTATTGTCCTGATTTATCAACAATATAAAGATTAGAAAAGACATAAATTGGAGATAAAATAAAATCTAGGTTTAACTCAAGTGCAAAGTAATCTTTTTGCATGGAGTAATAAAACAGTGCTTTTTATAGTTTCCAGATTTTGTACGAAAAAGAAGGTCTTTTGGATAGATAATTCGTGTTAAATGCGGAAAGTATTTAATGTCCTGTTGCTTTAATTTTTTGCTTCATTCCTGATTTTAGATTACTTTTTAGTGACCAAAGTGCTTCAAGCCTGCTTAGATTTTAGAAAATAGTTCTAGGATTCTATCACCTTTCAACTGCAGCAGAAACTGGCACATCGAAATAAGCTTTCAGTTACTTGACTGAATTGAACCAATCAACCTATAAATGCCAAGTGTATTTGCTTATTTAAAGGGCTGTTGCTCAGATACAGTCACTCACGCGTGCATTTCACTGATGACCAAGATTACCTGCTTTTCTCAAATACCTACAAGCAAATTAACAATGTAATATTTTATCGTTTTAAAGTGCTTTAAGAAATTATAACTCTTAAATGGTTTGTACTTGTCAAGCCACGGGGTTTTGGTGTTGGTTCATTAAACCGTTGTCAGATATTTTATACTAGACTGAACATGAAGCCCTTTAGTAACGAGGCCTAATATGCTTGATTTATTGCTATGGAGATTTTTATCATTAGTTGTTTTTTTTTAAACCGGTTTACTCATTTATTTCATTTATGTCAGAAAACCAGCAAAATTTAAACAAGAGTAGTGTGAGTTCATGGAATTAGTCATAAAAATGACATGCGAAAAATAAAACAAATGCCTGGTAGGAAAACGATCAAAAATAAATTTTACAAGGCCATATACACACCTTATCAAATAATTTCAAGAGATAAAATGAGACAATTTCGGAATAACTTTTCATAATAATGTACACATACATAATTTATTTTAAGAATAAATTTTTACTAATATGTGGATACAAATACATGGTGGTACATATGTTATTTATCATCAAAATCAATAAACATGTTAAACAGAATGAATAATTTAAGAGAATCAAGAAGCACAGTTCTTTTTATAGAATTGAGTAACTAATGTAAATAAGCACACAAATGCACTGTGTAAAAGAAAGTAAGAAACATTACAACACTAACTTTCTTATCTAATACCATTGCTTCAACTTGAAAAAAACCCTCATAAAATGTATTTGTTTTAAATCTCTTTTGTGTAAAAAAAATGTTACATACATATCGTATTATGAAGGTTCAGTACATAATCAGGTTTTTGATATGTAATGCATAATAATAATATTTGGAATTTCTCTCTCTGTCTCTCTCTAATTTCTTTCTTTCTTTCTTTATTTATTTATTTATTTTTATTTCCTTCTCTCTCTCTCTCTCTCTCTCTTTTTTTTTCTCCTCTCCTATCGTCTTTTCTCTTCCTCTTCTCTTTTCTTCCTCTTCTCTTCCTCTTCTCTTCATCTTCTCTTCTCGTTCTACCTCTTTCTCTCTCTTCCTTTTTTTCTCTTTCTTCATCTTTCTCTTTCTCTCCCTCCCTTTCTCTTTCTCTCTTACTCTCTCTTTCTTTCTCTCTCTTTCTCTCTCTCTTTTTCTCTCTTTATTTCTCTCTTTTTCGCTCTCTCGCTCTCTCTTTCTTTCTCTTTCTCTTTTTCTCTCTTTCGCGCTCTCTCTCTCTCGTTCTCTATCTTTCTTTCTCTCTCTATTTCTTTCTCTCTATTTCTCCCTCTTTTTCGTTTTATCTCTTTCTTTCTATTTATCCCTCTCTCTTTCTCTCTCTCATTCTTTCTCTTTCTCCTTCTCTCTCTCTTTCTTTCTCTCTCTCTCTCTCTCTCTCTCTCTCTCTCTCTCTCTCTTTCTCTCTCTCTTTTTATATAATTACGTATCGGCTCGTTCAAAGTCATACAAAGAAAGATTGAAGACAACAAACTTTTAACCAAAGTAATTTATTTTCCTAGAAAACATTGAAAAATGTAAATATGTGAAACATGACTTACAATTAACGATACAGGTCCAAACTGTTCTAAAAGATAGAAAACACACAAGTTCTGTGAACAAATCTAAAATGACAGTCTGAAGTTCAGTTCTGGTACAAGATGCCTGATGATGAAAACAGAGGAAGGCTAACACAAAGATTCAGAATTTACCCAGTGAAGCACAATTCGTATTGTTCCGTTCCAGAACACGTGTAATTTCGCAATGCATTTGGACATTAGGAAAGCCTGACTAAATATCAGCCAATCGTTTACATTGCTATTTCTGAATGTTTACTTGCGACGAATTTACCACCATACTCAGCTCGTGCCATTTACAATTTAAGTAAAAACAATGTTTCTAACAGCATATTGGATCCATGCTAACATAATCATATCAATAATCACATTTAATGAAATAATAATGAAATAAAAATATTTATACAGAATTCTTTCCTTAACACATACACACACACTTCAACTACAAAATCGTAACAATATATATATATATATATATATATATATATATATATATATATATATATATATATATATATATATATATATATATATATATATATATATATATATATGGCTTGGGGTTGGGGTAGGGGTTGGATGTTTTTTATAATCTACCTTTAAAATCGCTCTTTTTCAATTATTGTTACCTTTTTGCATCCGAATTTTCCTTTTCAAGAAACATGTTCTTTTCCGTGTTCTCTTTTCTTCTTCTGGATAATGCCTTGTATCAATACCATGCCAATTTCCATAATTGTATTCACTTCATGTCCTTAGATTCTTCAACAAATAAGAAAGTAGTATAGGATTTGTACTATCACATACCGCGTTTATCTTTAAAACGGTTTAAGTCAGATGTAACTAGGTAGTGATAATAATAGGCATATAATTTAATTTGGCTGTCGAAAACAATTTATTAGACTGACGATGAACGCAAAATAATGAAGTCTACGTGATATTGGAGACAAATGTTTGAAGCGACATGTAAATTGATTCTCGGATATATGGTTTGCCTAGCAAACAGCGAGCAAGTTATGCGTTGCCGTTATTTGAACATACTCTTCTGCTTTCATCACTAAGAGATAAACAGCTCTAGATTGTACGAAGTACGTCTCTGTCCTTTCGAACGGAACATTTTCACTAAATTTAATCGGTATGTTAAGTTTTAAGAATTGAAACAAAATCATCTTCTGTTGAACAATTTACACTTCCATCATCGTAGGAATTAAACTTTGGCATTGCGAATTAATGCATGCTGCTTCACTGGTTAATTCTGGTTTGATAAATACAAACCGCTAGTGATTAATTGAACGCAATGGCCCATGTGTCGTTATTTGGTTAAAAGTATATAAAATAAATAAGTACACTCAATGTTTTGGTTGTCTGTTTTTAAAAATTTCCGACAAGTCCTAGAATAATTATAACAAAATAATATTTTAAGAACAAAATCGAATGCCCATACATACTGATTATATACACAGTCATATTGTAGCCAAAACATAAAATTATTAAAAATGATACTAATTTACTTTACAGAAAATATGTTTACTGGGTGATGATGATATTGTAGATTTAGAAAAAAAATAATGCAATGCTGCCGAAAGCAGTTGCAAATTTGCCAATGAAGATAGTAAAGACGAAAGCGATTATTAATCGTCTGGGGTTCTGTGTTATTAACTGGTATGTGATACCGCAAACATTGGGAGACTGCCTCTTATCAGAACAGAGACACATTATGTACCATCTAAAAAGGGACAGAGACGAAATGTTCAAATTACAATAATACATTATTACTAAGTCTTACAAAACGGATGCTTTCTCTTATGAAGGTATAGTTATTGGGACCTGGGAACCTCTAACCAAAGGGTGCGACTTGATATCCCTATTTATATATGACATAAGATTGTGTAGGTCTCTGAGAGGGTGAATGAAGTATGTATAGGGAATCGAACATTGATGCAATGAGACTACCACTTTATTATGTAGTGGTAATTAGCCAGTTGGAGGTCTCTAATGCGTTTAATCATGATAGTAATTATTTGATACAGCAGCCAGTCAGATCAATTGGGGTTTTGTAGCATTTATGCAGTGGGCCATAATCGTAGTATGTTATTTGAAGATAGTTATGTCAGGTATTACATTTTGATGTAAGCTTTCTCGACTTTTTAAAATTATTTTCAATAAACATTATGCAATTTCCTGACATAATTTATGAAAAAACCTTTGGAACACCTTCTCTTCTTCATCCATAAAAACAGAAAGTAGAAATGTATATTCTAGAGTTAATCATGAACATTGTTATCAGCAAGGCACCATAATGGTTTAATGTTAAACACCCTTACGTGATAACGGAACAACAAAGGCTTAAATGGGGTTCATTAATCGATATGTTACGATATATGATGCTATTAATTGCATTCTTTTGAAGAGGTAACGCTGAATTTTTAAGTTCTAAAAGTATATTTTGCTTTTAGTTTAATCGACCAAGCACACAATATATGTTTATGTGGTCTTTTGTTTTGGTTTCAAATTACACAAATTAATAAATTATTGATTTTGTACAGAACTCTAGTGTAAAAAAAACTTCCACTGAAATAGTTTCAGTACAAGTTCATTGAGACACACACGCAACCATCCATACACACTCTGTCTGTCTGTCTCTGATATATATATATATATATATATATATATATATATATATATATATATATATATATATATATATATATATATATATATATAAAGAATACAAATCATATGGCGAATAACAACCCTCTCAAACGTACTGGATCCACCAAGGGATCACGTCTGTCAGGGATTAATTAAAATAGATGCAATAAACTGACGACGAACAGTACGAAACTAGTAACTAACTAGCCTAAGCGCTTTCGACTCCCAATGAGTCTTTTTCAAAGGCAAATACAAAACATAGTTACGACAAACAAATAAACACAAAAACGTTGCGTTTGTAAACCTCTACATTTCTATCTTCACATGTGCTAAAACTATAAATACAACCAGCTTGTATAGACTAGTTGCGGAAACTGAAAACGTTGTATAATTCCCTAAAAGTCTACAAGCCAAAGCGACATCTATTTTTACTTTGTGTACATATGTAACGCAGATTATATCCCGGATATTTGGTTCTATACCGGTTATTCTTATAGTAAAAATTGAAGGATAAGAAGATTTAGAAAATGTTAAATTCTACTAGTGCATAGTTTTCATTTTCTAGTCTTCTTGGTTTAGACCGCTTGGTTTCAATGTTCTAAGGCGGCGTATCCAGTATGATTCCTTTTCCTTCCTGGTTTCGGAACTCCAGCTGTGGTTGTTGGCAATAGCGATAAGTATTATATCACTGAAAGTGTGGCCAGGGGAGGAGAAGTGTTCTGCGACCGGGCTTCTGTACAGCTTTTTTGTCATCCAATCAGATCTATGAAGGTTTATCCTTATGTGTAGCTTTTCAGTTTCTCCCACGTACTGAAGGCCACAGATCTTACATGTGATGAGATAAATCACATTTTCTGTTTTGCACGTTTTGTGTGGACCATGTATGTTTAGTTTTTCTTTAGTCACTGTGCTAGTGAATGTCTTGGTCTCTATCATATGTTGACAGGTTTTGCATCTTTTATCGCCACAGGGTCCAGATTGACTAGGTTGGTTTTGACTAGCGATTGTTGTTAGCTTGGCCCTGACTAGGATGTCCTTTAGGTTTTTTGGTCTCCGGTAAGCTACTACAGGTTTGTTCGGAAGTATTAGGTTTAGTATGTCTGACGATTGCACGGTTGGCCAGTGGTTTGCGATGATTTTACCTACTTTGGGATCGTCTGGGTGATAGGTCAGAATAAATGGTATCCTATCAACCTTTTCTTTCTGTCCATATCTGAGTAGGTCATCACGGTTTGTTTGTTTGGCCCTTTGGATTGCCTCCTCAATCAGGTCTTTGTCGTAGCCTCGGTACATTAAATGTTTAGCCAGCTCTTCAGACCTTTCTATGAATCTTTCATCGTCGGAGCAAATTCTGCGTATCCTCAGTGCCTGGCTATATGGAATGTTCTTAATGCAGTGTTTTGGATGACAGCTGGTTGGGAGAAGATACTGGTGTTTGTCGGTTGGTTTCGAGTAGATGTCTGTGTGTAATTTGTTTTCCACCAGTCTGGTTGTTGTGTCCAGGAAAACATGGTTTGAGTTGGAAATTTCTGCCGTGAATTTTATTGAAGGATGGAAGTTGTTTGCCTTTGAAATGAAGTCATCCAGACTTTCCCTTCCATACTGCCACTTCATTTCTATATCATCGATAAAGCGTACCCACTGGTATGGTGTACGCTCAACCGATGCTAAGAGCTTTCCCTCAAGTTTTCCCATGAAAATGTTAGCATACGAAGGGGCCATTTTAGTACCCATTGCAGTTCCATTGATTTGTAGGTAGTTTTCTTCATTAAATTCAAAGTTGTTGAGTTTTAGGACAAGCTCCAGGAGTTGGATTAAGAAGTGTGTGGGTGGATTGTTTACAGTTCTTGTTTCCCATGCTTCGCTGCATGCCTGTAACCCTTCGTTGTGCGGTATGTTGGTGTACAAAGATGTGACGTCTAAGGAAGCAAGTAATGTATCTGGCAGTAATGGTTCACTACCTTTGCTTTTTATGAGATAATCTGTCGTGTCTTGAAGATATGATGGTAATTTGTGGACATGTGGTCTCATAAAATGATCTAAATATTCTGATATCCTTTCTGTGGGGTGCCCGTTACCTGAGATTATAGGTCTGCCAGGGTTTCCTTGTTTGTGGATTTTGGGTAGAAGATAAAATCTACAAACAAGGAAACCCTGGCAGACCTATAATCTCAGGTAACGGGCACCCCACAGAAAGGATATCAGAATATTTAGATCATTTTATGAGACCACATGTCCACAAATTACCATCATATCTTCAAGACACGACAGATTATCTCATAAAAAGCAAAGCTAGTGAACCATTACTGCCAGATACATTACTTGCTTCCTTAGACGTCACATCTTTGTACACCAACATACCGCACAACGAAGGGTTACAGGCATGCAGCGAAGCATGGGAAACAAGAACTGTAAACAATCCACCCACACACTTCTTAATCCAACTCCTGGAGCTTGTCCTAAAACTCAACAACTTTGAATTTAATGAAGAAAACTACCTACAAATCAATGGAACTGCAATGGGTACTAAAATGGCCCCTTCGTATGCTAACATTTTCATGGGAAAACTTGAGGGAAAGCTCTTAGCATCGGTTGAGCGTACACCATACCAGTGGGTACGCTTTATCGATGATATAGAAATGAAGTGGCAGTATGGAAGGGAAAGTCTGGATGACTTCATTTCAAAGGCA
This sequence comes from Potamilus streckersoni, assembly GCA_016746295.1. Taxonomy (NCBI): domain Eukaryota; kingdom Metazoa; phylum Mollusca; class Bivalvia; order Unionida; family Unionidae; genus Potamilus; species Potamilus streckersoni. The sequence goes on from JAEAOA010000375.1 coordinate 838,763, forward strand.
AACAACTTCCATCCTTCAATAAAATTCACGGCAGAAATTTCCAACTCAAACCATGTTTTCCTGGACACAACAACCAGACTGGTGGAAAACAAATTACACACAGACATCTACTCGAAACCAACCGACAAACACCAGTATCTTCTCCCAACCAGCTGTCATCCAAAACACTGCATTAAGAACATTCCATATAGCCAGGCACTGAGGATACGCAGAATTTGCTCCGACGATGAAAGATTCATAGAAAGGTCTGAAGAGCTGGCTAAACATTTAATGTACCGAGGCTACGACAAAGACCTGATTGAGGAGGCAATCCAAAGGGCCAAACAAACAAACCGTGATGACCTACTCAGATATGGACAGAAAGAAAAGGTTGATAGGATACCATTTATTCTGACCTATCACCCAGACAATCCCAAAGTAGGTAAAATCATCGCAAACCACTGGCCAACCGTGCAATCGTCAGACATACTAAACCTAATACTTCCGAACAAACCTGTAGTAGCTTACCGGAGACCAAAAAACCTAAAGGACATCCTAGTCAGGGCCAAGCTAACAACAATCGCTAGTCAAAACCAACCTAGTCAATCTGGACCCTGTGGCGATAAAAGATGCAAAACCTGTCAACATATGATAGAGACCAAGACATTCACTAGCACAGTGACTAAAGAAAAACTAAACATACATGGTCCACACAAAACGTGCAAAACAGAAAATGTGATTTATCTCATCACATGTAAGATCTGTGGCCTTCAGTACGTGGGAGAAACTGAAAAGCTACACATAAGGATAAACCTTCATAGATCTGATTGGATGACAAAAAAGCTGTACAGAAGCCCGGTCGCAGAACACTTCTCCTCCCCTGGCCACACTTTCAGTGATATAATACTTATCGCTATTGCCAACAACCACAGCTGGAGTTCCGAAACCAGGAAGGAAAAGGAATCATACTGGATACGCCGCCTTAGAACATTGAAACCAAGCGGTCTAAACCAAGAAGACTAGAAAATGAAAACTATGCACTAGTAGAATTTAACATTTTCTAAATCTTCTTATCCTTCAATTTTTACTATAAGAATAACCGGTATAGAACCAAATATCCGGGATATAATCTGCGTTACATATGTACACAAAGTAAAAATAGATGTCGCTTTGGCTTGTAGACTTTTAGGGAATTATACAACGTTTTCAGTTTCCGCAACTAGTCTATACAAGCTGGTTGTATTTATAGTTTTAGCACATGTGAAGATAGAAATGTAGAGGTTTACAAACGCAACGTTTTTGTGTTTATTTGTTTGTCGTAACTATGTTTTGTATTTGCCTTTGAAAAAGACTCATTGGGAGTCGAAAGCGCTTAGGCTAGTTAGTTACTAGTTTCGTACTGTTCGTCGTCAGTTTATTGCATCTATATATATATATATATATATATATATATATATATATATATATATATATATATATATATATATATATATATATATATATAAACGCATACAAAGACAAATAGTTTCTCCTTTGGTGAATTGTTTTTATTTTTTTTGCCCTGGGCTTTAAAGGGCTATATCATTTACATGTATGAGAGATATGCAATAATTCTAAGGTTAGAATAATCCTTGTATCAGGATCGTGTATACAAGTTTGAGTGTTTGTGATAGAAAACTTTATATTCGTCTACACAATTGTGCTTTTCAAATCAATGCAACGTCTCAATTCTAATTGTAATATCCTGGTCATCAATTGGATTTTAAATGAAGCTGGATCTAATGGGACGTAATAAAAGACCTTGCAAGTCAGAGAATTAGAATAGAGAAGACTAATTTAAAGCTGTTTGTATTTTGCAAATCTCTGATTGGAATTGCCTGTCTGAAACAGGAAACATATTTGGAAATATTTAGTGACATTTTTTGTGTCAATATCCTACTAAATTACTGGCATTAAATTGATTCATTTCTCAGTAGGAATTCGTGTCTTTTTGTAATTGTTTCCATTTATTTCTAATACATTCCAGGATTAAACATCGAGTGGATGAAACTTGAGATAATTTTTAATCAGGAACAAAAACTAAGCAAGGATGATGCCTCTAAGTCTTCGTCTCCAAATAATTACACATTTCTCAGAGTTTCGTATAATCAGGAAGGTTTTTCCATGGTTGATAATAACACTACTCAAAGCAATGTGAATGAATAAATTCTTGTTAGAAATTGTCTGAACTCCTCCTTACAGACATAGGCACAGTTAGGCATCAGCACAATCAGACATACTAGTAATTAGACAAATCTTACTAGACATAGACAGACATACTGTTAATTAGGTTAAACATATTTAATTATTAGATATACTTATAGTTCGAGATAGTCATTGTTAGACATTCATATTGTTAGATATATTAACGTTATACATACTCATAGTTAGACACGTGCATAGACTGATAATAATTGGACATAGATATAATCATTGTTTGAAATACGTATTGTTATACATACTCATAAGTATACACTTGTTCTTAACATTTTTTTCTAGACAAACATCAAGTTAGGCTTAAACATAAATTAGACATATTCATAGTTAGACGTAATCTTTTAGATATACTCATAGTTAGACATGCACATGTTAAGAACAATATTGACATCTTGGTTAGACACTGTTATACGCACGCGTAGAACATTACTTGAACTACTTATTGTTATACATGCTAATAATCAGATGAAAGATACATACATACATACATACATACATACATACATACATACATACATACATACATACATACATACATACATACATACATACATACATACATGCATGCATACATACATATATTTATGCCCATGTGTGGCCCATGTGTGTGTGTTGGGTGTGTGTGTGTGTGTGTGTGTGAATGAACATGGGATAAAGCTTTTGATGTGGAAGTTTTTCTAAGTTGAACTACGTATTGATCAACTTTAATAGGAAAACAAATAACTAGTCATAGTATCTTTTTAGGTATGCACATTGTTCATTGCTTGAACTAATTGTTTTAGAAATGCACATGTTCAAATATGCACAACAAGATATACTTATTCATAGTCCTTGATAGACAGACATATTTTGGCATACTTACATAGTTGGTCATTCATTGGCTCATTTATTGAATTACATATAGCCATATATGCTCACAGTCAGCCATACCTACAATTAGAAATACACAGTCCTATAGGCGTTGTTTGAAATAATCATTGTTAGACATACTCACAGACAGAAATGAGGAGAGTTAGACAAAATCATAGTCAGAAATACGCGTAAAGGCTGACAAGAAATATTATCGTGTCTCCAATTGATATAATCACAATCTGCAGCGCCATAATACAAATACATATCAGATCGTACTAGATATTTACACTACTGTTATACAACACTTGACAAAAATGTATCATTGACCTTTTGTAGCAGGTTACTTTGTTTCTAATGCTATTTAGACTAGACATTACTATTTTTATTCACACTAGAGAAACGACATCACAGCCTCTTATATTTGCATTCCTCGTTGCCAGTACATGTCTATAACTGTTTTATAACGATTAAATCAAGAGAAACAGAATGAAAAATGTGAACCTACAAAACCAAGTCAAAAAAGTGACCAAGCAAATATAATACTATTTGGGACAAAGGTTAAAATCAATCAAACATACATACATACATACATACATACATGCATGCATGCATGCATGCATGCATGCATACATACATACATACATACATACATACATACATACATACATGCATGCATGCATGCATGCATGCATGCATGCATGCATGCATGCATGCATGCATGCATGCATGCATACATACATACATACATACATACATACATACATACATACATACATACATACATACATACATACATACATACATACATACATACATACATACATACATAGTACGTACGTATTTATGCATTATGTAGCATCCATGATTCGCGCTATGAGAATTGTTGAATTTACAAATTTATTAATGTTCGTGAATGCATTGGCATGATGTTATTATCTCTTTACAAACTGTATAGCTGCCATCACGAAGCAATGTGGCATTTATTCATGCAAACTAATAATGGACAGTAATAAATTTGTCTGACTAGATACAGCAGATTATTTGGTACTTCAAGAGTGTTTTTAATATTTCTATTTTGTAAGGTGTGAAATCAAAACTCGATATTGTTGTTACACTATAATAATACAGTCATTCGCTAGTTGCTGAAAAAGTTATGACCATCCACGTGGTCTCGCTTTTGAGTCAAGGAGTTTTGTGCCTACAGCTAAAATAGTTATTGAATCATGGCAACTGGAGGCCGCCGTAATAAACACGACTAGTTACTCGAAACCGGGTAATGGCGTGTGCCGTACTGATAGACAGTGTTATACATCTAAGTTATGGGATATATTTCATCAAACTGTTGGAACAAAAGTCTTTCTAAAGACAACGGTAGTTATAGATGGCAGAGGCTGGACCATAATAGAGGGCCAATACAGTTTGTCATATGATGGATTGGATAGTGTTGAGAAAAATACCCAAATAATGTATAGGAAATCCCCATGCATACTACTGAGATTCAGTTCCCAACACGAAGGATCAAATCAAAATAATACGTCACCTCCGCGATCAGAGCGTTACGTTTTAAGCCAATGCATATTTTGGCACAAAATCTATAACTGTAAAACATTTTTGTATGCACTATATACAGACTCGGTTAACACAACGGATTAGACCTACGCACATACTCAGTTTTAGAAATACCCGTTAATTCAGTCATAACTGATTCATTTATTCTTCGCATTTCTTCTTCTTTTTTAAATTTATTAATGTGTGAACTTTGTTAAAATATAAATTTCCAAAATAAGACTGTTTATATCTCTTGAAGGCGGAAATATCACGTTTCATGCGTATAAGCAATTTACATACTAGTATTCTCCATTTACGTATGTCTAATTGCGATGTCCTCATTTTGAAAGCTTCGGTACTTTTTCTTTTTTCACGCTATTTAACACATATTTAACAAAAGGTAAGCTATGCGTTAATGATTAGTCGTATTAATTTTTAAGAACTTTACCTGGCTGTAAACATTGACTTTTGACCTTAATATAACAGTTTTGCAAACTCCTGCTCACTTTTGCCTGCCAGATGCCGAGGACAACCAGCTTAAGGACTATGGAATTCTTGATCGTCCCCAATGACAGACTCCGTTTCACTTTGTCAAACTGGTTGAAATATTGCATTCGTTGATTCTGTTGCAACTATAACTTTAATAGAAATTTCTGGACGAAACGAAAAGCTAGGATCACTAGAAGCGAATAAATCCATAGATATAGTGAACGAGACAATTATATATTCTTGTGTCCAGGAAGTGTGCATCACTTGTTATTTTAGTCACTTTCATCACATATCCTGACACCAATCTTATGTCATAAGGACGACAGTTCTAGCATATGCTCCCTTATGTCTGTCCATTGCCCCATAAACATATTGATATTTTGTGTCCTGAAAGTGTCAAAGCTATTTTTATCCCAGGGTAGCCATTTAAAGTACTTAAAAGTTTACTTTAAGCTATAGTTAGTTTTTTTTAAAAAAATATAGTGGTCAGTTATAAACCACGTAGATAAATATTTTCCATCAATAATATTGTTATTCATGTACATAACATAATTATTTCAGGACAAAATTCAGTTAGAACGAGACCAAACCAAAACTAATCATACAAACTACGGTATAAGCAATGTTTTTGTTGCGTATATACATGGGTATTAGAGCTTCCTTTGATGTAAACTTCATTGGTAGTAAATTCTCATTTTTTACTTGTACATTTGTTACTAGTATTACCATGAATATTATTTGAGTATATTAATTATAAATTTAAACAAACATGAAAATGCCATATCATGGCAAGAGAAATCAAGTTAATAAAACTTTTCTTTAAAAAAATAGTAAAAGTTCAACATTTCATTAAAAAGTGAATAGAATTTAATGTGTTACTTCTCATTTATTTATGACAAAATACTAAAGAATTTAGAAATAAACTATACGCAGACTTCTTGCAAAATTTGATACTCGGATGAATATGCAGTATTATTGTAAGGTAAACATTTATATCTTTAAATAATGTATTTATTTGCATGACTCTAAAATTTAAATATTATTTAGGCTTACTGGGTTTCAAGTTCAAGATTACGGAGTTGGTATTCACGCTGAAATTTAGAAATCGCATTTTAATATGCAATTTGAATAGAACTGTGGGATATTTTTGTTCACGTTATAAATATGATTTGCCCAAATTAAAGAACGATCGTTCTTGATACAAAATGGATTTTTGACCCCAAAAAACACGTAATACAATGTTTACAGAAATGACACGCAGAATAGGCCAACATTGTGTTATATACTACTACTACTACAACTACTGCTGCTACTACTACTACTACTACTACTACTACTACTACTAATAATAATAATAATAATAATAATAATAATAATAATAATAATAAGAAGAAGAAGAAGAAGAAGAAGAAGAAGAAGAAGAAGAAGAAGAAGAAGAAGAAATTCTGATATAGACAAGAAACTATTCTATTAAAGATTCAGTTGATTTATTGATTTTAATTATTGGCTAATAAAGGTAGTACAAGTTTCATGAGGAAATAAATGACCAGGTTATAATGAAATGTGTCATGAAGTCTATCAAAATCCCTTTTCCATGATTTCGTACACACAAATAGTAATAACGTTATTAAATGTTTTCTTCTTTGGTGATCAAATAACAGTTTTGCCATGTAAGAAAGTTGATGATAGGAAATATATGAATGTTTTGTAACATAAAAGAAAATATCGGCTTCACTTATCAATTCTATCGATATCCTCGTAAAGTAATATCCTCTTAGCTTCCCAACTAAATCGTCGTCTCTTAATGATAAAACAAGTATCAAATAAGAAAACATAGAAAACGTTTTACTGCAATTACATCCACCACTTCTCTCTTTCTTTGGTGATTACTTACTCTTTCACTTTATCATCAGTCATTTATATGTCCAATATTCATCACATGTATATTCGTCTTGCAGTAATTACATTTAATTATACTTCTAGATGTTAATATTTATTAAAGATATAAATGTAGAAATTAAACATGACGTAGGTATAAATTAAAGTAAAAAAGCATCATTGAACAGCTTAAATGTGGATTCCTTTTAAAGTAATCAAATTATCAACTTCTAATTGATATGCTATATATCATATCTGTATTGCAAATTCATCATGAGGTCACGCATTAATGAATAAAAATTGTACAAAAATAAACTACTTTGTTCCAAGATGCAGTTGTTAACAAATAAGAGCATACACTATTAAAGTGTAAACACTCTACGCTGAGGCATTTAATCTGATAAACCATTATGCACCAGCTATTGCAATAGGACGGTCATCTTCAAAATCGTGTTTCAGCGTTCCTCCAGAAAGGATAGTCTTTCTGGGAATTTCACTAAAGCATACCTCACATAATGTAGTGGTCATTTTCTAAAACTAAGATATTGTTTATGCCATCTCCTACATCTTAACCGATGATTGTATCAAAATCATCATTGTACTAAAATGCTTGGTACAAAATGTAGTCGATTCCAAATGTAAACTATGCTGACGTGATCTTAGACAGCCACTCTGGGTCGGCCGTCTTGAAAATGTTTTTCTGCTCCTGAAGATTAATTTAACTCATTACATTCTTTAGGTTTGATAGGAAAATCCCACTCGAAGGTCTAACATATTAGGGCATGTGCAAAGCTCTATATTGCAAGCACATGGATGCAATACTTATTTTCCACTCCTAGTTTGAGAGAGGTGTGAGCCTTGTTAATCTAACTTAGAAGCTTCTGTATATACAGATGTCATGAGTTTCTACAGTAATTGCCTTAGGGATGCAAATGTACAAATGTAAACGTGTTAGTCTTTCTTTACATGTTACTTTAAAGTCAAACACTATATAATTTCTGAGACTCTTTCTAGTTGTGCTTCGAGCTTTGCGTGCAAACGTGTTGCGTAAAACACGTAAGGATCAAATAAAAAAGAGAAAAATATAAAACCCAGATCAGCTGCTACATACACTATCTGTTATTTAAACATAAGTATCCACTCTCTATTCTGAAACATTGTTTTGCCTGGCGATAAATTTCCCAACCTATATGTGATGTAGGCCCATTAGATAGGAAACAGATTCTCGATATTCAGCAGTATGTTTTGATTGCCAGATTATTGCTGCGGCGTAAATAGGCTTCATACCAGATCCCTAATTGTTATGATAGAAGACAACATAACACCATAAATAAAACAATATCATATCAATACTGGAGTGGAAACAATGCCATTTATCTTGTTGCTTTAGCATTCATTGATGACCAGTGAATTCATTCTGACAACTTGTATTGACTGGTTATCAACGTGCATGCTTTCCATCTTGCTTGAAAAGGTTATTTTCCGGTATTATTCAGTTTTTGAACTCGACAACAAGTGATGACAATTATAATCTATAATAGAGTTAATCACAATGTTAATAATTGCTTCAAATGATCAAGGTTTCTATGGCCTAATGAAACAAGTGGAGGTCATTGTCATTGTCTCTCAGCGAATCATACTGACTTTCGTTTCAGTTACCTGGGAATAATGGGTTAGGTGTTATTGAGGAAGATTTTTGTAATACCTCTTTTTTATTGCCCCTACATTGTACGATCTCAAGGTTGGGGATCTTGAACTCATCGTTAGGAATGGATAAGTCAGATAAAAAAAAACAAATATTCAAAATTGTGAATCACAAATACAAAAAAAACATTGCAGTTGTATAAATGTTTTGGAAGTGTTTGGGACAGCGGTATATTACTCACAACATATTTTACTGTTTATATATATATATATATATATATATATATATATATATATATATATATATATATATATATATATATATATATATATATATATATATATATATATATATATATATATATATATATATATATATATATATATATATATATATATATATATATATATATACATATATATATATATATATGTGTATAGAGATATATGTATATGTATATATATATATATATATATCTATATATATATATATATATATATATATATATATATATATATATATATATATATATATATATATATATATATATACCTTTATGTATAAATCTATACAAAACAAACATGCATGCACACAAGCAAACACTTACACAAAAGCATGGAAATACAAACAACAAAGAGAACACCTAAAAACAATTTTGAATTAATCCAATGAAATATCGGTGCTGGTCACGGCTTTGGCAATGTGGGTGGCTAGGATACAGATGTTGTATCTACGTAAATACAGTTGATTTTCAAAACCTATGAAAACATCCAGCGGAAGTCAGTCAACAGAGTTGCCTCCTCAAGAAGGTATCATATTATATGGACATTATGCAGAACAGTAAGGCACCCAAAGGCATAATCTCATATTTTGCTATAATAGAATAAAAGAGATTAATTAGTATCCAAGTTTAGGAAGTAATTGTATAGACGCAATTTAATATAAAATTTTTCCTATGTACCGTTTGTGCCTGCTGAATGATATAAAATGCCGTTTCAACTGTTGCTTCAAATGAGACATATCTGATACTTCATTTAAAAATAATCTGCAATATACATAACTGATATATCATTAGAGTTTCTTGTGTTTTTTTATACCCATCAGATATTATCCCTTAAATAAAAAATATACACATGATTGCACTTGCTTAGTAAACACTAGAAGTGGTCAAGATTGATTCTTTTTTTGGGCACTCCTATGAAAAATCTTAAAAAATGTCTAAATCTATTTCCAAAGAGAGCACAATATATTTGAACCATTTCCAATATTTTGAAGAATATTTATTGGTCAAATAGTGTATAGAATCTAAGTTTGAAGCCATGAGAATTTAGAACATATACAATGCTGTCGGGCATTTCTGCGCACTTAAGATTTCCTTCTCCAATACTGAAGATAAAATCGTACTGAATTCAACCGTATGACGAAAATAAATTACTGCGATGCTTACCATTTGAAAAGAGACAATTTTGACCAGAATATTCAGCTCTAAATAATATTAATTTTGGGCACACGTAATTTAATGACTTGCGATATGTCTGCGCACAGTTTGGGAAAGATGTAATGATTATCCATCGGGTAATGGGAATAAATACATTAATTTGGACTGTTTCTGTCAGCGTTTTAATCGAGTAATAAGGTCAAGTTTATAGCTAGTTTTAACACATTTAAATTAATAACGCCAATAAATGGCAAGAAATATTATGCAAACTAATCAGATCTTGTAAAACAATTAGTAAAGTTCAACATTTTATAAAAAGTAAGCTATTATGTGGAAGAGAAACAACAATGAATAGGATGCAATGTGTTTACAACTTCTTGTTTATTGGAAAAAATTACTAAAGAATTTATAAACAGTATATACAAGGGAATTTCTTGAGAATCCCGTTCTAGAGGCAAGTTGACACGATGGGTAGCAGACAATTTTGTACATGTGGGACAACATCTTGAATAATTGGAGACTTGAATTAAGATGCAGAATTTTTTGAGGCATACATTTCTATCTTTTATGCAATTTTCAGGATTCTAAAAAGTACATAAATATTATTTTCTCGTTTATAGGTTCAAGAAGGTCATGGTAATGCATTTAGAAATCACATTTTCATATGCATATGGAGTCGAAATGTTGGATATTTTGGTACACTTTATGAATATAACTTTTCTTTATTTTAAGTACCGTAGTTCTTTCTTGATACAAAATGGATATTTGACAAAAAATAACACGTGATCCAATGTATACAGAAATGATGTATCGGTGCGCAGAATTACCCGACGCGCAGAACTGCTGACGTAGTGGGTAAATATGCGGTGCCGAATAAGAGGATTTACTTTTCATTAAGTATAATGATGTGTTCTGTGTAGCAAGCAGAATCTGTATTAATTTATAATATAGTTTTATTTAAGTAATATGGGTTGATGATATTTATATTTTAATTATTTGATCATGTGACTGGATTGTATTATTGGTTATATACTATACGATACGTGAAAATTTCATTTATAAATTAAGACTGATTGCTACGGTCAAGTCAACAATTGTTTAAGTCAAAGTACGATACGCATTAGTTTGGACGGAGGTCACAAAAACATCGCATGATCCTAGGAGTATGATTGTTCTTCAGAGATATCGAGTACGCCCTAATTGTTGATTGGCTCAATAATTAGTAAATGTCAGAACATGACTTACGAATTTCACAATGTAATTATTTAATTGTTAGATAATATATGACGTGACTCAAGTTGCGTTGATACGGTGCACACATATAGAATACATAAGGTGACTAATAAATACCTTTTTTTTACAATACTTTATAACGATTTCAGAGCGCTCGTTGCTTTCTTCCAGGCGAGATGTGGACATGATGGTAGAGCAATAAGTTTTGGAATATGATAAAATAAAGATCAGTATCAAGTGTTATTATATAAAAACACGTGCCGCTTCTCTCTAGTCCTGTTGTTAAGTAAATAAAATAGATCTTACAACGTTGCACATTGTGGATATTGCTCTTCTTTCTCCTGGCTTTATTCAGGAGAAATGAGGTTGAACTAAATGGCATTCTGCAGCTTATACTACCCCTTCCTTTTTATTACAGTATATTGAAGAAAAACTTACCCACGAAATAATACTAGACATGTTTCTTTCGAAACCTGTAATGCCTTATTATGAGTTTTTACAAACGTTTATAAACTAAAATTGAATGGGGGAAATTTTCGTTTTGGGAAATGGCAGGTTTATGGTTTAATCTCTTAATCCTGACTATTTAAGTCGAATGAAAACTATATATGCATTGTGCACTGTTTGTTTCTTCACTAGATGCTAATTGGTGAATACTGGGAATATTGAATGTGGTTTTGTTTTGCAATACTTTTTATATCATATCAGAATTTTGCTTCTAAATATAAAAATAATATATTAAAATACGTGACAGTCGGGTTTGGTATTATTCCCGGCAATGATCTTCCCTAAAGAATAGTTAATAAGTCGGCAACAAAAAATCCTGGACAAGAAATGTTGCTGGTTATTTTCAATGGATTTTGAAAATGAAGGAAAATGTGACTGTTTCCATCAGGTAGCAAATTCCCCTCATTGTTTTATAAGTTCAGATTGCAGCTGAAAAATTATAAATTCATTATTCAGTCTCTTTCAAAGGATAGCGATTTACTGTGTATACTTATAATGCTTTGATTACCGTAAGTTGTAGTCAATATATAATTTTACATCGTCATATACTTTGAACATTAATGTATATTTTAAATTGATATAGATTCTTTCTATTCAGAAAACACTAGATAAGCTTTTATAATCAATTTCTTGATGTTTCCATTATTCATATTTAAAAATAGATAAAATCCTGCCCCACAATATTATTTGAATAGCTATCTGCAAAATGTGCAATACAAATGTAACGCTTGATGATGCGGAATGATTGTACTATATGGAGTTATAATACTGTGAGTATAAAATTCGAGAAAGCCTCCAGCACACGACATCAGCTCACCAAGACATATTTGAAAGCTTCCATATCTGGTATTACTGTACTGATTCAAGTAATAGGCCAAACGTTGAAGCACATGACACAAATAATATGCAAACGTCATATTGGTAAGCAAAATTGAATGACTGCATATAGTGGCAGTTGTAGACTATTTTTATATTTAAAATACATTGTATGATGAATTGAGAAGCTGCAACCCCATCTATATGAAATAATGCATTGTGTCACATGCAAGGATGCTTATAGTGTTATTTTTGTAATCTGAAATTTGATGTGTTGATGTTTCATCTAATACTAAAGTCATTACTCACACTATAACAGACAACTGCAGTGAAGATAATGAAGCATACCAAGTCACATGGAGTACATTTTGCGAAGTATAAGACATAGGTGTCATTATTGTTGATGTCTTATATAAGACATGCTTTGTCTGTCAAACATATATATAACATTATTATCAGAAGCTAAATCATTAAAATTGAAATCCAGAACACTGCCTGGCCTGTCAATGGTGTTAAGATGACATTTCCTGTTTCGCAACCCAAACAGAAATATCCAGAATATTCGGAAACAAATATGAAACCAATCTTACTGTTAAACTCAGCTGAATACATCTGATGTTTTAACCTACTGTGACAATCAAGAACATTTCGACTACAGACCGCCTTAGCATTGATGGCACAGTGTTGTCAAGACAGGGATTCATGGCACGGAAAGGTACATGTAATATATCTAGCAATATTCTTTGCTTGGTTGTTCAAAGCAAATAATGTAGACGTATAGCTTTCAAGCATTGCAAGACGAAACCTCAACTTTGTTGAAAACGATGCATCCATAGTTGTTTTCCATATAGGCTAGTATAGCTTACGCAGTACAAACTTGTGTAGTCAAAAAGGGAGCTACCATCGTTCAAGGTATCAGTACGCACACTTGTGCATTTAGACGGGAATTCCTAGCGTATGTACAAACTTCATACGTTCAAGAATCTTTAATACATGCCCTTAAAATAAATGACATTGTTGACTACACTGTCGCTGCTGCCGTCACTAGCGGAAAAGTTGCAACTATGATAGCCATTCACAGGAAAACCCAACTACATGTTTTAATTTATAACCTCATTCAATCTGACAGCAAAGTACTGGTTTCAGTAATCTTACAGTCTTAAAAGCATCGCATACTATTGTTTTAAGTGCTATATACGGTCTCCATAGGAACCAGATGAAAGAAACACATCAGAACGGGAGATGGCAACTGCAGCACCATTTTAAAAATCAATATATGTCCGATAATTATACCATTTTCAGATTTTTTTGCAGCGTAGGTAGGTGGCTCTATATCTTGGGTCCATCTGGAACATAGAAAGATACCGTAATATAGAAACGGTGAAATATAAAACCCCTTTCAGATAAGCAAATCGACCTCATTGTCAATTTTTAAACAATCCATCCTTGAACTTGTACATTGTCGTTTGTTTAAAATTACCAGGTTAAGTATTATAGTGCTGTTTTGAAACACTTTCTAAAGGAAAATGAAGAGTCATTCTACTGTTTTTGATTAGTCTTTATTTTAATTCAAATTACTGACATATTTTCAAAGAAAAATACAATATTTAAAGAAAGAGAAGACTATTGAATGATTCAGTCATTCGGAAAGCACTGGACCTTTAGATCTTTAGCATTGTATGATTGCTAAGTCTACATACATCACAAAAGTAAATCAAAGCAGTTTAACTAGACCGTAAAGAAGCAACAGGACAAATGCTAGAAATTTATATATTTGCGTATATACATCATTATTTTTATAGTCATAAACAATAAAAAGACAATGTTGCTCAATGTGAAGCTGACTATATATAACTCGAAATTATGTAAAAAAAATAATTGCACTGCAGCCGTACAAATTTAAAACATTATATTTATTTTCATATAGATTGTAAAAATTTTAATACAAAATATTACATTTAAATTTATCTAATGTTTAATTATCCTGTCAAGTGTTGCAACATTTACTGCGAATAACGTATCTTTCTTAATAGAATAGATTTTTTAAAAAGAATTTCTTGATGGGTATCTATTTTATCTTCAATTTTAGTTTTATTTGAAAATAATTACGACGTATACGTTATAGCAACATGGCATAGGACTGTTCACTTCTCCTTTGATGCATACATATTTATATTACAATAATGTACAAACATTAAATCGAATGCAATATTATGTATCTTAATACAAAGCATGCAGGATAGTCACTACTCGATTATATGCTGAGACAAGTTGCAAACAACAACTACTCCTAACAAACTGCACAGACCCAAATCTGGCGGTGCATTATGCAACAGCAGATCTGGGTATTCCAGTTTTCAGTTGGACTCATCTGATAAGCGAGTATATACGGTACTATTAATGTAGAATGTGTTTCTGTATTACATTGGGTAAATAATCTAAATTGACAATTATTCTAAATAAGAACCAAAATTAATATAGCCCCGTCCATTTTCACTACGTTTTACCGCACAGTCGCTTAGCATCTTAATAAATGTAAAAATATTCAAGCTTCATTGATGTAATGTTGGTTTGCATCAAAAACAAGGTCATTGTGATCATAACATACAGCATTCTTAAGCTATATAATAATAAATGCTGTGCATATGCAAATGAAAAGAAAGAAAATTTGATTTTATAAGGATCTGAAATTATGAAGCCAAAAGTAGTTGGATCGATATAATATGTAGATAATCTGCAGAGAGAGAGAGAGAGAGAGAGAGAGAGAGAGAGAGAGAGAGAGAGAGAGAGAGAGAGAGAGAGAGAGAGAGAGAGAGAGAGAGAGAGAGAGAGAGAGAGAGAGAGAGAGAGAGAATTTTTACATTGCTATATATAGTAAGGTCAAGTCGAGTCAATCATTCGAGCAGGAATGAGCAACTGATTTTGCCTCGCAATGGGACAAGCTTTGCATCTAAGTTAGGCCTTTAAAAGTATGTCCATGGTTTTGATGAAATTTTGATGCTCACAAAAAACTGAGAGAAGTTAACGTTCCTGTCAGTAATTCTAATTTAAACTATTTACTCGTATAATTTTAATATGATTTTAGCATGCTCACCCATGAAAGGAGGACACTGCTACAGCTAAGAAGTAAACCATATGAATCGAACTCATGATATCCAGACAAGATGTTTCAAAAGGTTAAGTCAGGCTACTTCTCTCTCTCTCTCTCTCTCTCTCACACACACACACACACACACACACACACACACACACACACACACACACACACACACACACGCACATTTCAATAGTTGCGTACGACCAATATATATTGGTTTAATTCGAAAATTCATTTGGCATTTTCATATTTGTCTAATTCAATAATTCATTTGGCATTTGTCAAGTACAAGAACCCCTTTCTACCTCCACTTAAGAGATTTGCTGCTTTTACCAACCAGAATTGAGTTAATTTTGAGTATTTTGATCACTTCGTGCGTTGATGAAGTCTATAAATAGTGGCAAATCTCTCAGTGGAATAAAATGTATCCTGTTAAATAGACATATTTGTAGTTTTCATAAGACAACATATTTTATTGTGAAAGCGAAGGAATAAAATCTCGTTTCTTTCATGGCAAATTTTAGCTAAGAACTTACCAAATTTCGACATCTGGAAACAAAAGCAAGCATAATTAAGTAATTATATTCGTATTTTTTCACCATGGAGATCATTTTGGTCCTTTTGACTAGGCAGTTCAATGAATGTGTCTCATATAAATATTTTATGACCAAGGGTCAGTTTGTGTAATGGTGACAAGGAACTGGTTGCAATCTTCTAATTGGTTGCATGCAACTTAAGGATATTGGTTACTGTTTTGTATGTATTTATTCACATATACAAGGCTAGAATGGTCTATTAACACTTTTTAAACGCATTTTTTTAATTTTGCTTTTATTTGAGTTAAAACATAACTATAAGGATTGGACATTTTTTAGTTCACTCTAGTATTACCCTACCCGCATAACTCCTAAAAAGAAAACGCCATATAACTTAATATAAGTGGTCAGTTCTTAAAATGCATTATTGTAAGTAACAATAGTTCTTATCTTATTTCAAATGAAACACAGAATTAGGCCTCAATAAACAATACTTTTATTAGATTTCACCGAAAAGTTTGATGTGAACGTGTTTGGTCTTATTTGTGTTGCTTATTATCTGAGTAGAACGGAGAAGATGGCAGAAAAAGACTTGCAGATAATACAGATTAAATATAACACCCGGTACAGTCGTATAATGCGCAGGTAAATCTGGGTCAGTACAGTTTGTTATGAGTAACAAGTATAACAAACAACATAGATTCTGATGTAAAGGCACATTATACTACGGCAGATCAGGATCTTTTTTGTTGTTTGCAGTTTGAATCGTTTTATACGCAATTATAGACGATGTCAATCACTTAGAATATATTTACTGAGGAAAGTACAATGTTGGTCCTTCATATAAAGATGAAATAATTCACAAATTAATTCTTAAATTTATTTTATCTAAATGCAATGCAGCAATGATAATGACCACCAGAGTGACTGTCCATTGTAACGCATTTAAAACTGTAAGGGACGTTCAAATTAGTCAAACATTACATTTGGCGGCTATTAAATCAACAGTATGCTATCATAAATAATGACGTCATTGTGACTATGAATTTTCTTTTTGTGTAGCATCACCTGGAATTACATTTTATGTCAGTTGTAATAAAAGTTTCAATGTGGATAGCAGTGTTATATTTGTTGATATGTGGATCTGAGGACTTGCATTTTAGAAAGAAATAAAAAGAGAAAAGTATAAATACATTAATATTTACAGTAGTTAGGAGCAATTATGAAGCTAAATTTAATGCTTAAATACGGACAACTAACAATTTAATTGCAAATTGTTAACATTTTATATTCAAGTTGAAGGGACTTTACTAGCCACGAACATGTCTGGTTTAGCACAGAATGCTTGATTTGCTGCAGGTAATTGCTGTTGGGGTAATTGTTATCCTTGTATTTTAATGTAATTACTCACAACTCGCATCCTGGTAAATACAATCACTGTATGGGTAACTGTGATATTTATATTTCAATGTAATTACACAAAATTCACATCCAGGTAAATACAATCACTGTAGGGGTAATGGCGATAGTTGTATTTCAATGAGATTACACATCAATTCGTATCCAGAGCAACAACATTTTATCCCGCAAGGAAATATAATAACCACATGAATTATGATACTAATGGTCCCGATTAAAATAACTTTTTAGTCTTGCTTATTGCTTACATTTCCAGTAAGAGATTTTGAGGCCTGTTGATATTAATACTAAAATTTATCAAAGCTGTTGGAAACACATCTTCCTTTACGATAAAAGTTTCATTATTAAAATGGCATTGAAGAGCATACTTTGACTGCTCGGTCAGGTTTTCCCTTGGTCAAGAAATTAAACGTGTACTGCAAGAACACCTCCATAAACAAGAATGTACTAAAATTGCAGATTAGCTTGTATAGCAATATATATATATATATATATATATATATATATATATATATATATATATATATATATATATATATATATATATATATATATATATATATAAAGCAATGTATTTTTATATAGAAAACAATTCTTTTTCTTTATAGAGAGAGCAATGTATTTTTTTTCTAGAGAAAGCAATATGTTTAAGCAAAAAAAATTATTTTGTTTCTTCCGATAATTCATCGTCAATAACATATACATATACTTGCAAGCGATTTAGAATTTTTAATTAAACGAAATGCGCGCTACATATTAAATACTTTGCTTATTTAACACAGCTTGCACCTTTCTTTGAGGCTAAATTTGACCTTTTTTAAAAGAAGGGATTTTAATTTGGTAAT
This sequence comes from Potamilus streckersoni, assembly GCA_016746295.1. Taxonomy (NCBI): domain Eukaryota; kingdom Metazoa; phylum Mollusca; class Bivalvia; order Unionida; family Unionidae; genus Potamilus; species Potamilus streckersoni. Next base: position 857,301 of record JAEAOA010000375.1, read on the forward strand.
TTGGCTAGTTATATTTAACGTTAATGGAAAAATGCAGGTTCTCATATCTAAAGTGATTAACAGACTGGACTGACCTTTTTGATCTCACACGGAACCATTTACTACAATTTCTCAAATGCTAGGACTTCATTTTTATGTCCAGCTAATTCATAAACATGTCGACTTCCTACTTTCCTTTTACGCATTTCTTAATTTATATTCTGTGGCCGTGTATCATATTCACATCATACTTAAATTGATAATCTGAGTTTACATGAGGTTATAATTAATACAATTATCAATCAAATTTTACTTGAGATTTTGATAGATACCGTTTATCGAAAAATCGGATTTTAGTTAGGATTTTATTGATGCATTGTATCGATCAATCGAATTTTATTTGCTTTCTGATTTTACTGATAATGTCTATCATGATAAATTCATTTTACCTTAAGGTAGCATCAACCAGACATGATAGATTCATTTGGCCTTAAGGTAGCATCAAACAGACATGATAAATTCATTTGGTCTTAAGGTAGCATCAACCAGACATGATAAATTAATTGGGCCTTACGTTAGCATCAATCTGACATGATAAATTCATTTGGCCTTAAGGTAGCATCGACCAGACATGATATATTCATCTGGCCTTAAGGTAGCGTTAACCAGACAGGAAAATATAATCTCACAGCCATGCTAGCTTCGTTTGGTCATTTCCTTAAACGATATTGTACAAGATTGCATGCAGACAAGAAACGCGTAGTCCGACTCCGTACATTATTTTGTTGCCGAGAGTCGAATAGATTAAAGGCGAAAATATGACTCTTTCTTGGCAAATAAAATTATATCTTGGCTACACAAAGATTAACTGTGACTATCAAAGACAATAACGCGAATTTTAATGGGTGTATAGTTTACCGTAAACATTTATTTTTCATCTGTTTCCAAAAACAGTGCATATTTATATTTAAGAATTCAACTAATTTCTAAGAATTGTCTGTATGTTTTAGATTTTCAACTCCGTTGCTTCACTTTCTCAACACCGACGACTAATACTGTATTCAAAATAATGGTTATAGATTTTCATGTACACATACTGTACTAGTTCAGAAATGCGGCGGTTTCTGCACAGCAATTTATGGCATATATAGTCTATATTATTCAATGAGTACATATACAAATAAAACACAAAACCGTTGTGTTTCTTGTTAGAAGAGAAAGCCATGCACAAGTAGAATTATCCTTAGCAGTCAACGCATTTTCTTTTCAAAACATTTTTTAATTTTTTTAGAAGCCTTTACCTATTAATATAAGAGTAAAATATCATGAATAGAATAAAATATGCTGGAAATATTTTGCATTACATAAATATACACAAAGTAATAGATGTCGCTATGGCTCATCGATTTCAGAGTGAATACAAATACTTTTCAGTATCCGCAACAAGTATATATAGGCAAATTGAGACAGAATACATCAAAAGGTTTATTTCATGTAGCAACAGCCATGTAGAGTTTTGCAAACAGAACGGTTTTTGTGTTTTATTTGTTTGTTTTGCCTCAGTTTTGCATATGCCTTTGAAAAAGACTCATTAAGAGTCGAAAGCGCTCAAGCTAGTCAGATATTAGTTTTGCACTGTTTGTCGTCAGTTTATTACATCTATCTCCATCAATCCCTGGCACACGTGATCCCTTGTTGGATCCAGTGCGCGCTTGAAGGGGCTGTTATTCACCATATGATTTGAATTATATATATATATATATATATATATATATATATATATATATATATATATATATATATATATATATATATATATAATTTTGTTTGAAAATCCCTTTTGGAGGTCCACGTTCATAAAGTAGTATGGTATGCGTTAGGCTCGAACAATTTTCGGAAGTTGCGCGGTGGAAATGATATTTAATTGCATAACAGTATAGTTCGGTGAATTAAAGAACGGAGGCCTTTCATAATTCAGCCTATGACCTAGTTTTACATAATGGCACCAATGAAAATTTTAAACAAAGTCTCCTTTTCGCTGGAGCCAAATTGTGACTCGATGTTATCTATCTATCTATCTATCTATCTATCTATCTATCTATCTATCTATCTATCTATCTATCTATCTATCTATCTATCTATCTTGTCTGTCTGTCCGTCCGTCCGTCCGTCCGTATGTATGTATGTATGTATGTATGTATGTATGTATGTATGTATGTATGTATGTATGTATGTATGTATGTATGTATGTATGTATGTATGTATGTATGTATGTATGTATGTATGTATGTATGTCTATGTGTGTGAGAGAGAGAGAGAGTAAAAAGCAAAGGAATGTATCTAGTTAGAAAGAAATCGATATCATCTAAGCTTTCCTTACAGCAGATAATTCACATTATATTAAATTTTGTCTAATCTACAGTTGTTGAAAGTAAAATATTTATTATAATTATGTACGAACTTCCAGTTACTGCTTTTAATGCTAGCAAAGCACACAATGTACATGTATCTGATAAAATTTGCACATATCTGATAAATAAATATATGTCTGGTAAAAGCTATTCATATTTGATAAAATTAATAGATATTTGATAAAATTTATACAATTTTGTAAAGTTTATACATATTTGAAAAAACATGAAGATTTAACAATAATCTACAACATGAATAAATAGGACATAATGAAAAATAAAGTAGATAAGCTTGCAACTTCCTGATACAACGATGTATTTATTAATCGTATCGTCCCAAAATAGTACTATTCCTTTCTGAACCTGGTTTGGTACGTCGTATTGAAGAATGTCTGCTTAGGCTGAGCATTTTTCTAAACTTACGTCGAAAATTCAAATTGCACAGTGGATAAAGAAAGGGATTGAGGGTAGAATTAAGATACCCAACCCAGGTCATGGCCGTGAACAATCCTCTATCTATGCAATCATCACAGAAGGCCACTACTGTAAATAGGATGAAGTAGGGTAGGAAACAGAGGGTGAAGGCGCCCATAATAACGCCAAGTTGTCTCGCTGCTTTGATCTCCTTTCTCAAAGAAGAGCTTTGTCGCATGTTTTTCACCCTATCCTTGATGCTGAGTACGTTAGAACTGCACCTATTTCTTTCATCACGAAACACAAACATCCTTCTCTCGTCTGTACCTGGGCTTGTACGAAATAATTTAGTATTTTCAGCATTCACTGTGTTATTGAGATTTTCAGCCTCCTTCAGTCTTCTAAACCCGCTGATGAGGGAGTACTTTTCCCTGTCCATAGTGCGTTGCCGTTTGTCCTCATTGCTACCACTGGAGCTCAGCGGCGTACTAGGGGATGAACATGGAGTTTCCAGAGAACCCATGTTATTGTTGATAATCAAATGATTTGGCTTTGGTAAACTTGGCATTGGAGTAATTTCCTCATAGAAAAACCTTTCAACTTTTTCGGTATTTTGGTCAAAAACACCTTCATCGTATATATAGTCTACTTTGCATCTGTCGTTTTGTAAATGAAACTTTCTTACAGGCCTATCTGAACACGTCCCATTCTGCTTTGCTTTACGATATCTCATATTGATGTATCCAACTTTGTTTAACGTATGATCATTCATTGATGCTAATTCATACCTTTCAGAATTTTCAGGTAAAGTGGAAGAAAGTATGGCATCATGCATGGTCTGTTCTCCGCTGAAAGTTTCTATATTTCGTTCACTGTCTTCATCAACAGATAAATTAACTGGAATATAGTGGTTGCAATCACTGATGTTGCGTTGTCCTAGCTCCATTTCAGATCTTTTTCGTATTTCGAGGAAAATTCTCCAATATAGAACATACATTGCTGCTAAAGGAAAATAATAATTAAAACATGCTGTGAGAACTTTGAACACCGAATCTTTGGCATATTCGGTATCGCAGACGTTATCAGGCACTGTCCTGACACCCCCAAACATGAAATGGTGCCATCCAACAACTGGGATGATCCAGAGAGAGGAAAGAAGCCACACTATTGATATCATGATAAAAGCCCTTTTCTTTGTTCTTTTCCGAATATACTTCAAAGGTGATGTAACTGACCAGTATCGGTCAAGACTGAGGATGAAGAGATTGAGGATGGAGGCTGTACTGGCTATGTAATCCACCCCGATCCAAATTTGACAAATAACAACTCCAAATATCCATTTCTCTGTGAAGATGTAGACTGTACTAATTGGCATAACGATAATTCCAACGATAAGATCCGCAATTGCCAGGCTCACGATGAACATATTGCTCACCTGAAAATGTGAGAAATGACATCATTGAGTATAAATTGAAAACACACGTCAATATTGCTATATGAAATCAATAGAGCTGAAGTCATAAAGAGAGAACATGTTAAATAAGTTATGCCCGATCGGCATTTGACGTATTCTTTTGTTTCTACAACTATTTTTGTCACATTTATTCTGTTTGCAAATGCGCATCTTTATAAATTCTGTTTTTCACTGTCCACAGATAACGTTGTCTCAATCAAGTTATTTTGCTTTCTTTGTGTTTGGAAGATCTACATTATTGAATTAATGCATTTAAAGTTTTGTTTTGATAAATGGATTCGCATAAGAATAAAAGTGTGTATCACAATTATGCAAAACTTTCGCTTCGCGTTGTGAACATGGGGATATCTCTGGAGTATGTTTTTATATTTTGTCCCTAATTATAGATTGTATTGAAACATGTTACTTAGCTACTTTTTGTTCATGATTATAGATTATATTTTAAGATAATTCAAGCTATAAATAGATCGTTTACTTGGGGCTGAGTACTAAATAAAGTCTTGATAATGAATCTATTTAGATATTTGGGGTAAGTTTTCATTGATATTACTGAGTATTGCAACATAAGTCAGGTGGAGTTGTATTTAGACAAATCAGGTGGGGGTATAGATCAAGTAGGAATTCATTACGAGATGGATACGAAGGGATTTATATACGAAGGAAGAAGTGAACAATTATTCGTTTCTTTTTCATTTCCTCTTCCTTTTTCATTTTCAGTCTGCATATATATATCTCTATATATAGAGAAATATATCTCTAAAAACACAGATGATGTCGACATTGAACAATGAGGTTCTATGTTTTACTAGCCATGAATTCCCTCTAAAAAATACAACTCAGGTATAGAAAAGCTTATATAAATATAAAATACACATATCTATAAGATTGCATATAATTTGGGAGGAATTATTTATTTTTAACTTTTTACTGAAATTTCAATGTTTTCTTCGGACTGTTTTGGAATTATTGTGAATTCATTAAAAGACAATGCAATTTTGATGCATCAAGATTGCTGGCACTTCAGCCTATTCAAGGCTATTGATACATCAATAAATTCAAAACCTGCAATTCATTCCAAACAAATTTTTTGTACTTGTGATGTAACGTTTAGTATTCATTTTGATTGACTTCAAAGTAATCCAAGTTCCTCTGAAATTTAATTTTATAACTAAGAGAATAAAATTATTTATTAAATTTTACAAAACTGTGCGGCTGTTTCGTTTGTATATTACTTAATTTAAGACCATATATTGGAAACAAGATATTTTCCTTACTGCTAGCTCCGTTTTATCGTTTTCACTTTTGGGGGTATTTTCGTCTAGAAAACATCGCCTAAACACATTGGAAATGATCCTATTTTACAAGACGAATACAATGATATATGTTTGGTATTTATTTCTCTGGCTTTTAAGATATTTTCTAAATGATTAAACTCAATGACATTTTTTGCGGCTATTTTTAGTTCATCTGTTCAAATAAAAGCACATTGTCCATACTATAAGCAGTAGTAACAATATTCTTAAAGAATGAGATTCAAGACCTGTAAAAATAAGGAACATAATAAAGACTATTATGTGAAGTTGTCCATAATAATAAACAATATGATACTGACTTTTATCTGAAGTTTTATTTATAAATATCAGCAGTATGATACAGACTGTTATTTGAAGTTGTACCTATGATAATAAACAATATTATACTAACTGTTATTTGAAGGTAGAACCTTGCTAATTTTGTCGCGCCACGTCTACGTCATAAATCCTCACTTTGATAATTATTCTCGATGGGTCATCGAATCAACGCATGATGAATTTCACAAGGGTGAAAACATTTTATTAATCTTATTATTTCAAACTTTAATGTTAACTATTCTATTTCACTATAACGAAAATGCTCGCTTATACATCGAGTCATATAGAAAACACCAAAGATCCCAAGCATAAAGTGTAGATCAGAGTTCATGACTTACGTTGTTTGATACAATGATTACTCCAAACAAAACTGCACAAGCCCAGATATACCTGCGCCTTGTGCGTTTTGTCCTATAAAATGATGGCACGCTAAGTAGTGAGGTTAGTATTAGGAGATTTGGTATACTATCAGATAAGGCTAGTATTAAGTGATTCTAGCCGCAAAGTGATAAGGTAGACATACTAAGTAATGAGGTGAGTATTAAGTGTTTTGATATTCTAGCTGATAAGGTTAGTACTAAGTGATTTGGTATACTAGCTGATAAGGTTAGTACTAAGTGATTGGTATAATAGCTGATAAGGTTAGTACTAAGTGTTTTGGTATACCAGCTGATAAGGTTAGTAATAAATGATTTTGTATACTATCTGAAAAGGTTAGTACTAATTGATTTGGTATACTAGCTGATAAGGTTAGCACTAAGTGGTTTGGTATACTAGCTGATAAGGTTAGTACTAAGTGTTTTGGTATACTAGCTGATAAGGTTAGTACTAAATGATTTTGCATACTGTGTAATGAGGTTGATACTAACTGAATTGACATGCCATGTAATGAAGTTAAAAATAAATTAAACCTGCTATGACATTGTGCCTGAAACGTAAAAAATTGACCATGTTAACAGTGAAATATAATTCTTCTTTTCATGTGTAATGTCGTGACATTTAAAGTATTCCTAAATTTGTTGATATGTCATAACTTTCTATATTTCATGTTTTTCTTTTAGCTTAATTTTTTAAATTAATTGTCAAATGCACTGCCAATCTGTCATTCAAAGTTCATAGGCCAATATTCCACCTTGATTCCATGTTCATAATAAATATTGCTACTAACAAAGTGTTTAATACAAAGATGCTGACGACCAGTAATGAAGAAAAGGGTTTCCTAATCAAGCTAAAGAATTGATGTGAATCATGCTTGAGTTGGTCGGATGTCGCTGTTTATAAATCCCACGATGTACCATGCAGGTTTTATTTGAATTTGACACGGAGCAGCACTACGCACACTGTTCTATGAAGACGATTTTTGTTTTACTAATCAAAGAAAAAGGACACTTTTTTGTGGATGTACCTTCTACTTTGTTTATGGAACCATATCTACTCACAACAAACCAAGAGGTCACTACTAAATACAGCTTGCGAATTTTTCTCAAACTTCAATGACCCCATATGTAAATATTTTACATTAGCTTAAATAATTCTTTCTACTTAGAGATTTTTAAGCTGCGAAAATATTTTCCTGAATTAGCTTTACCGGAGTCCTACAGTCCTACAAAACCATTACTTGCTCATGGTAAAGTCAAACATAATTGAAATCACACTGCTCATACAGTATTCCTCTCTAATAAAAGCAAGAGATGGTTCACAGTAAACAGCTCCACCTAATCTCATTCTCTCTAAGCAGTGAAAGTTTTTGCCGATCGCTGAATGGGTCACACTAAACGGATACTTATCTCCCTTGATTCATTCTTCTTTCAATACGCTTAGCAAATCTACTAAAAACTACATGGTTGAATTTCTTGATTGGCTAAATATTTGAATTTAAGAAATATTTTATCATGCCAGCAGGTAGTTTACCTTAATACCCTGCAACCGTCCCCAACATGCAAAACACTTCGATTATGGATAACAAGCTACAAGTTTTTCATAGCCACGGATCTAAATTAAATAAATTTCAAAGTGAAGTATTTATGGGTTAACGGAGACCAGAAATGAAATTTTTATGTATTTAATTCTTTACAAATTCTTATTCGACTATGATGTTCATTAAAAATTATTTTGAACGGATAGTGATTTTATTGCGAAAAAGATACAACGATTCCATAAATTGGCGAGTATTTCCGAGTTTTTAAGGAGACCACAGATCACGTGGTCCCGTGACGTCATACTAGCGAGTCCTCGAATATAAACAGAAACATTGCTAGTGAGACAAACATCAAGCCGTACCAATTTGAACCGCTTAAAGACAGCTCTGCTATTGTTAACATTGATGATGATGAGAGTATTATAAATAATGCCGTTAAGGTGATTTCATGTTGTCAGAAATTTCGTCGTGCTTTATTGATAAAACTGCAGACTCCAGTGATTTTATATATGACATGCGTAACATCCTACTAATCGTCTAATAATAGTACCGTTATGTTACCATGTAATCATTTTATTTAGAGTATGTCCACGGCAGCAAGATCCGCTGAGAACAATACCATATTTAGAAATAATTTAAAACATGCACATGATAGCGAACTTGATTATATTGGTTTCTTAGATTGGGAATAAGATATTTATTTCAAGGCTAAGAGCTATGTTGAACAAAAGCATTAAAGTCATCTTAAAGCAACAGTGGATGAAAGATAGTCCAGTTACATGTCGGTTAAATATGGCAACAGTAACCATCTGCATTCATAGGTAATGCAGGTATGTGCTTGAGTGCATCTGTGCACCATGAGAGAGAGAGAGAGAGAGAGAGAGAGAGAGAGAGAGAGAGAGAGAGAGAGAGAGAGAGAGAGAGAGAGAGAGAGAGAGAGAGAGAGAGAGAGAGAGAGAGAGAGAGAGAGAGAGAATAGCACCATAAGATAAGGAACATGCTTTTCAGTTTAGGGTAAATTATAATTTTGTACAAATCTCATTCATGGATATTTGTCTCATTTTGCAGTAATTGTAAGTAATTAATTTAGACATCAAGAAGCTTCCTTCTTATGGTTCAATTACAGTGTATTTTACATGCAGGCTACAGTTAGCTTATTGACAAATCTGACAATGTATGCATGTCTGGTATGGTAGTTTATGTACTGATTTAATCAGTGCTCAAAGAAATATTTTTAGGCCCTGACGACATAGGACTGGTGACTTGAATGAACTCACAAGCCCTGACTGAAATCCCATAAGACCAGACAGCTCATACCTGTCAACTTTCAAGCCGGGAGAAAAACCTCCCGATTTGGGGGTATTTCCAAATCTACCTCCTGATCTAGTAATATCTCCAAATTCTTAGAAGTGGTCTCTTAAATTTTTTTTAATACCAAATAGGGCCTCTTCAGCTTCCCATAGCTTAGGTTCTTGCTATGTTTAAATGCGGCACTGGACGAAATAATTACTATCACATTTATCTTTTCTTCATTAAATAGAATGTTGAGATTAAAAATTATTCACGTAATTTTCAGAGCTTTTAGAACCACTACAACAGTACCATAGTAAAAGAAAAGAAAATTGTCACCCATTACTTAAATCCCGTGAATGATCACTTTGAATGCTATGTAATTTTCTCCACAAGCAAATTTGCATCTGATTTCCGCCAAAAAAACCCTCGGATAACACCTGACATTTTTCTACTGTATATGTAAAGATTCATTCCCATTGTTATATTAAAAGAAGGAATAAATAATACCATGCAGGATATATGCTTACCCCACAACAAATAAATAATTCAGAATAAATATTTTCATTCAAGAAAGAAAGTGTTATAGGCCTGAATGAAACCTATATAGGAGGTAAATTGTAGCAAAATAGGGAATCGTTTATTAATCAATTAAATTGCTGGTGCTTACATACACGCACTGTCAAACACGGTCCAAACGTTAGTCTTTTTTACAAGATAAATACAAGGATAAAGATTGCTTGTGTACTTAAATAAAAACTTCAGTTATTTTGCAGTTTAGAAACTCCTGAGCAGAATATAAAAAAGGGCTTGTCTCGGGGTATTATAAGGTGTATCGCAGGTGTATCGTCCCTTGAGCACTCGCGCATTGGGGAAAGGGGAGGGGGTAAATAGTCGCCTCACCCCAATTTCTATTGTCAGCCAGTTAATCCGAAACTTTGATTTCATACCAGACCTGTTTTATTTTAAACTGCCCAAGACAAAGTTTTTTTTAATATCAGTTTCATTCACTTTAGATTACCGTTTATACATACTACATGTAACCGGCATAGACTGGAAGGTTCGTTTTTGTTGTTTGTTTTCTTTTAAATTTTAAATGTTAAGATTATTGAAAATTGTGTTGTCTCTAAACATTACCGTGCAAGGGGTTTAGAATCTTAATTTTCAGCAGAGCTCCCATTTCATTAAAATCAGATCTCAATTTCACCTATAGCTGCGGTGATTTGATTTAAATTGTGCTGTGTTATGGCATGTATGTCAACATCCTGATATACATTTACTCATTTCCTTAGGCAAACATTTTTTTCCCCACAAGCTTAATGAGCACTATTCTTTGAATATAGGATGGGCCTAAACTAAAATTAGAGAAACCTTGGGTGTCGGATTAATAGAATTATTCTTTTTTATCACTGCTACTGCTGGTGTAGATAAAATATATGTGAATTGATTGTGAATTGATTGTTACATTTTGTGGTCAATTACTGAGGTCAGCCTTCTGCCTATTTTTCTAACTCACACGTTTAACACTTTTCCCAGGATTTAAACCATCTTTAAAGCTGGCAACTGCCAGTCAAGATGCAGAGGAGTCGCTAGTATGACGTCACATCACGACAGTAACCGAATAGGCGCGGAAATTTTGCATACGAGGTCACGGAAATTCAGCGCCTTGAACAGATGCCAATATTTATATATTGACATTACGGTCGCAGTTAATACTTCAGAATAATGTTAAACTCTATAGTACTTTTATTATTTTTCTTTATTTATTTTGATTTCTGGTCTCCTTTAAACAACTTGATGTTTGAACAGTTTTTTAAAATAAAATGTTTAAACCGTATTTTAGAAGAAATGTCCGAACAGTTCTTATGTTTAAACATTGTTCCGTAATAAAATGTGCAAAAAAACCAAATATTAAATCAAGTTTTAACTTACTTTAAAAGTAAATTTATATATTCAACTGTTCCATGGCTGAATTTCGAGCAACTCATGCATGAAAAGACAGATTTTGACCCATTCTATTGTCCCTCAGTATTAAAGATAGCTGAGAAGAATGGCAATGCTAATCTGTTCATGTTCATACTATGCGATGATAGTGTGAATCCGCGAGATATATCTGGAACGTATTTCAGAGAATGATTATTCTCTTATTGAGGTGTGATGTATCTAGTCCTACCTAATTAATAGTTAGTCTTGCGGCCGCTTGGAGATAATACGATTTCCAACGCGGCACAAGAAACGCGGATTATAAAACACATTGCTTATTGGGGAAATTTCTTCACTGTATTATTAATAACATGGCTGTTATCTAGGAGACTATAAATGTGCAATTAAAAGAAGAACAAACAACGCAATGTTACATTCATATCAAAGAATATTGGAGATATCACCTTGTTATCTTTGAATAATACTTAGAAGCCTTGACTGGACAGAGAGCGAGAAAGTATAGGACAAGCGATGTATATGTTACTGTGGTGACTTTATTTACTTTGTTTTTCTGGGTAGTGATTCTATTGGATGCAAATTCCCACTCTAAATGCAACAGGAACTGGTAAGAAATTAGATAAATATATAAGAATTGCTGTTTAAAGTGTGGGTTATCCTCAGTAGGAACAAAAATAATTTTATAATAAAAGTATAGTTAATCTATTTTATTCTTCTTAGGTCATCGTGCATTTTTACTTATATTTTAAGGTAAAATTAGTTTACTTTCCAAACTGTTAGTTTACAATTCTACGACTATTCTTATCTTGCCATAGTTTGTCGCATGTTTTAGGTACGAGTATCTGGATATTTACTATAATGATTATAGGAGGATTGATTGATTAAAACACGACTGGTTATAATCTGTTGGTCGTTGCACGATTGGTCATAACCTGTTGATCGTAACAAGATTGGTCACAACCTATTGATCATAACGAGACTGTTTTTAATTTGTTTTAATCACGATTAGTTGTTGCTTTTGTAGGGTTTAATGCCATTTTCAGCACACAATAGGCTATACATGACGGCTAGTATAAATGGTAGAAGAAAGACCCTGATAAAACCCTGAAAGAACCACCGACCCACGAGAAGCGTTTAGCCAGCTTTCTCACATACCAACATTTGCCGAATCCGAGACTTGAACCCACGCAGACAGAAGTGAGATGGCTGTGATCCGTAATGGTGAGCACTATAGACCACTTGGCTACTCAAGGTTCCTCAATCAAACAATCAATGGGCGGTAATGGCAAATGATTTTCTAATGCTACCATCCAATATTTCATTCGAAGCACAGCCACTAAACCACCTGAGAGAATAGTATTCACACGTAGTGCAAGAATAATGAACCTTAAAGACAGCATGCTCACGGTAATGCGCACGGGAGAATATATCCGCAGTATAGACAACAGTGGAATTGACGATGGAAAAAGGTCTTAAAATGCCAACATATGATAAGCATGTAAAATGTAAGATTACAAGTACACAATGAACTTCGACCACATGATTAGTACAGTCGTAAAAAATAAGATTAAAATTATATATTATTCCTAAGAAGGCAGGAGAAAATGTTAAAATTATATATATATATATATATATATATATATATATATATATATATATATATATATATATATATATATATATACACATATACATATAATACTATATATATATATATATATATATATATATATATATATATATATATATATATATATATATATATATATATATATATATATAGTGCACCACCTTCGACGAACTCTGACGAAGATATTACATCAAATTCACCATATCTAATCACAGATCGCTCGCTGTTTACTAAAATCAAAATAAAAGATCCGATAAAGTATACGAAATTCCTCTACTGATATCTGAAATATATCTCCAATATCCTGATATTTTCCCAAAGCGTTGAGTAGATACATGTACGGTCTGGTAATATATATATATATATATATATATATATATATATATATATATATATATATTTTTTTTGCGCCATCTGCAACATTGCATTCTATAACTCCTCCTGGATATTGATTTGAATTTAGTATGCCGTATATTCGTCTAACATCAGCGTTATCAAATATTGTGTTAATTTGTTGTTGTATTAAAGTATAACAAAACTTCGTCAAGATGATCTTAGAGGGTGCAGAATTGACTGTACCAGGTTGACATGTCGTAGTAATGGTAATAATTTCGCGTTTGCTGATGAAATACAACAAACATATGTGCATGAATAGTGTACATGATGACCTCGAATGAACTGTGTGTACATAATGAGTTCCTTTATCAGCTTTAAATTATTCTCATAATGTCTCTACCAGGCAACATAAAAAATAATATACATTTTAGATCATATTAAACCTACGATGCACTTATGAATTAAAATTCTTTCTATGATTATATACACTATACACTATACTTGATGTACTGATTCACATCTAAAATTCATAATTATTGCCGTCTCATATACGTTTACAATGATTTTATATTACACCATCTCTAACACCAAAAGTGCAATGAACACACTTAATAATTTTGAAATTATTACCATTTGTGTAGTTTGGTACTACGATATTTCAACCTGGTACAATCAATTCTGCACCCTCTAAGTTTGGTTCTAATTTAATACTAGTATGAATTCCATGAAAAAGTTTTGTAAATGTGATGGAACCTCTAATTATAATTATAGTATGCATAGAGTGTTACTACTATCAACCAGCAGTAATGTTATCAACTACTATTACAGTTATCAACCAGTATTACTATTAACAACCAGCAATAATATTAGCAACCAATATTACAATTATCAACAATCAATACTTTAAACAACCAATATTACAATTATCAACCATTATTTACTATTATGAACCAGTATTACTTTTATCAGACAGTATTAGCATTATGAACCAGAATTGCTATTAGCAACAAACGATACTATTATCAACCAGTATAACAATTATTAACCAGTATTACTATTATCAAAAGGAATTACTTTTATCAACCAATATTATTATTTATTACCATCGAGTATTACTATTATCAACCACTATTACAGTTATCAGCCAGTATTACTATTATCAACCACTATTACAGTTATCAGCCAGTATTACTATTATCAACCACTATTACAGTTATCAGCCAGTATTACTATCATCAAAATGAATTACATTTATCAACCAATATTATTATTTATTATTATCGAGTATTACTATTATCAACCACTATTACAGATATCAGCCAGTATTACTATTATCAACCACTATTACAGTTTTCAGCCAGTATTACTATTATCAACAAGTTTTTTGATTATCAACCAGCATTATTATTATTATAGACCAGTTTTACATTTATCGACCAATATTACTATTATCCACCAGTATTACTATTATCACTTGGCATTACTATTATCAACCAGTATTGCCATTATCAACCAGTATTATCATTATCAACCTGCATAACGATAATCGATAAAATCATTAACCTGTATTAATATTATCAATCAGCAATACCTCTATCAATCAGTATTACCATTATCAACCGGTATTAAAACTATCAACAAGTATTACTATTATCGATCAGTACTACAATTATTAGCATGTATTACTATTAACCTGTATTACCATTATCAACCAGCCTACTATTACCAACAAGTATTACGATTATCAACCAGAATTGTCATTATCAACCATTATAGTATTATCCACCTGTATTACCATTATCAAAAAGTATTATTATTATAAACAACTATTACTAGACTCAGTGTTTCCACAATTAATTATTGTGCACATATAATTCCTTCATCATTCTCTAATATAGAAAGATAGACAGATAAAAAGAAAGAAAGAAAGAAAGAAAGAAAGATAGATAGATAGATAGATAGAGAGATAGAGAGATAGAGAGATAGAGAGATAGATAGATAGATAGATAGATAGATAGATAGATAGATAGATAGATAGATAGATAGATAGATAGATAGATGGATAAAGAGAGAGATAGATAGATAAATAAATAGATAGATAGATAGATAGATAGATAGATAGATAGATAGATAAATAGATAGATAGGTAAGCTTGTAGGAAGATAGGTAGGTAGGTAGGTAATTGAGAGATAAGAGGTGGAATTAGGATGATGCTATGTAACATGCCGAAGCCGTTTGTGAAGTGTGTGCAGAAAATGAGAAGATAAATAATGATCGAATTAAATGAGTCCAACCCAAATATATCGCATACCTAGACGACAGTAATTTACACGAACATGTTACAAGGATATAACAAGGATATTACAACTGATTTCATGTTTCTCTAGCAATCTACACTTAACAGTCTTTCGTGGGCTGGGTGGGGAGTATAAAAAAACCTATAAAATAATTTTACAGATATCATTCTGGCCACGATACGGATTTTCTTTCAACGTAATCTACCTTCATATTTGCAATCATATCTAGATAAGTGGCACACTTTCAATGAAAGGTTAGAGCCCAGTAATTATCTTTCCAAGGAAGTTTGATTTTAATAAGATTGTTTGAAGCAAATATGAATATCATGTGAGCGTGTTTGACTTTGTCTAATTTACTCTAACATGCTTTATGTCTCATTATTCCAATGTTTCGTATTTAAATGACTTTACCTTAGAAAAGAATCTCTAATTCTGCTATAGTGATTGTTTAAAAAATAAAGTTTGTTTATTCATGCATCTTTCACTCTAATTTGAATACGTATTATTTTACTGACTTAATTTCTAATTGTTTGATTTAATATGAATTTATTCACCTTTTATGAATGTAATTACCTTTATATATTTTACTGCTAATTGTTAATGAGTTTAGAAAACTTATTATATTTTACTATTATATTTTTAATCTTTGATTTTATTTTAATTTTTTTTTCCAAAATATCCACCGCTGTATATGAGGATTTTATTAAGTCTGTGGTTAAATGGGTCTTTCACATTTCCCACAGCAGATCTTTATCAACATTAAGCAATCAAACTCATAGTTCCGTAGGTCACGAATTTTTCTTATCGTATATTTATATTACCATGGTTTCACGCGGCGATATATGCTTAAAGATATGACCATCTCCTCATTAGAGTCTTACTAAGTTCATAGGTTGCTTTTTTTGCATTCATATGGTTTCATCTTAGTTGTACCAGTCTGTCGTGTTTTTATTAGTTCCTCATTGTGTCAAGTGGTTCTCATGCACGCACACAAACACAAGCCCAGCTTCTACCTAGAATTTCATTGTCTTCTTAGTTGCTTCTGATATTGTATGTTATATCCAAATATTGTCTTCTTAGTTGCTTCTGATATTGTATGTTATATCCAAATTTAAAATCTTTGCTGATCTTGATGCTTATTTTCTTTTACTCATGCAGTGCATTTTCGTTACCTTTTTTCCCCAGCGTTCTACTTTATATACTTTGGTACTTTTACCTCATTTAACCTCTTTGAACAATACTGTGTGTATGTGTACGTGGGATAGACACAATACATGCATAGCATGTACGCTGTATCATTGATAAGTCTCTTCTTGTTTATCTTTTTCATTAAAATAAAACTCTGCAAGCATAACTTTGTTTTAGTTGCTTCCAAAAATGAAATGCTTCATTCAGTACGTTAGAATACGCTGACTCGTATTTCAAAATCTAGTACTTTTCATAAGCTAATGACATTATTGCTATTAAAAGAAACTGCATAATCGACGCGTACATTATTACATAATTTGCACCATGTTGTATGTAAATTAATACTTCTAGAAGAAACTGCATAATCGACGCGTGCATTATTATCATAATTTACATTACGTAAATTAATACTTCTAGAAGAAACTGCATAATCGACGCGTACATTATTACATAATTTGCACCATGTTGTATGTAAATTAATACTTCTAGAAGAAACTGCATAATCGACGCGTACATTATTACATAATTTGCACCATGTTGTATGTAAATTAATACTTCTAGAAGAAACTGCATAATCGAGGCGTGCATTATTATCATAATTTACATCATGATGTACGTAAATTAATACTTCTAGAAGAAACTGCATAATCGACGCGTGCATTATTATCATAATTTACATCATGATGTACGTAAATTAATACTTCTAGAAGAAACTGCATAATCGAAGCGTGCATTATTATCAATAATTTTCATCATGATGTATGTAAATGCTTTGATTGCTGACAGTTTTGTATGATAATTTTTCATGGTGTGCTTTTCATACTTTTAGGTTATACAGTGTGATGTTTTCTCTGCTACTTGATATATCCATATATTTCTTTGAAATCACAATACCTAGTGTCAAAATATGCCTTCAAATTGGACACGCGTTAAGGTCAGATCTTTTTAATATTTTGATTTCTTCAGTCAGTAGTTAGTAGTAAATTCAACAAATATTACGAAAGAATAATATTGATTGAATCATGGTAACGAAAATAAGTATTTATATAGTGTGTCAATGAAGCGTACATACAAAGTAATGAAAATAAATCTTAAATATTGTGTCAATGTAAGGTACTTACATCATAATGCATATAAGTTTATAAATGTTGTGTCAATGAAGAGTACTTACATGGTAACACAAATAAGTATGTTATTTAAATAAACTGAATTTAAATGGATAATATAAATTAGCTTATGAATTTGCTAGCCATCTTTTGTTTGCTTATATTTTATATTTGTTTATTCGTTTTTGTCTTTTGTTTTGATATTCTCTTTTGTAGTAATTTACATTTCATTCTTTATGAGTGGATAAAATGTGGGTATGCTTGTATTTTGATACATGTGATGGAGTGTTTGTGAATAGATGTTTGTTTGTTTATGTGCATGTATGTGTATGTGTATGACCAGACACAGTATTAGGACATACTATTTATATATTTTGATCAAATGTTTGATCTCAATGACTATAGAAATGAATTTAATTATGCCATATTTTCATATTATCCCTCACAGTATCCTCCATTATCCCTCACAATATTCCGCACAGTATCCTTCACAGCATACATCACAGTATCCATCACAGTATCCAACACAGCATTCCTCACAGCATCCTTCATAACATCCCTCACAGTAACCCTCACAGCATCCGTCACAGTATCCAACACAGCATTCCTCACAGTATCCTTCATAGCATCCCTCACAGTATCCCCCATTATCCCTCACAATATTCCGCACAGTATCCTTCACAGCATCCATCACAGTATCCATCACAGCATTCCTCACAGTATCCTTCATAACATCCCTCACAGTAACCCTCACAGCATCCGTCACAGTATCCAACACAGCATTCCTCACAGTATCCTTCATAGCATCCCTCACAGTATCCCTCACATCACCCATCACAGTATCCGTCACATTGTTCCTCACAGTATCCCTCACAGCATCCATCACAGTATTCCTCACAGCATCCATCACAGTATTCTTCACAGTATACATCACAGCATCCGTCACAGTATTCTTCACAGTATCCCTCACAGTATCGCCCACATTATCAATCACACTATCCCTCTCAGTATCCCTCACATTATTCCTCACAGTATCCATCACAGGATCCATCACAGTATCCATCACAGCATTCCTCACAGTATCCTTCATAGTATCCTTCATAGCATCCCTCACAATATCTCTCACAGCATTCCTCACAGTATCCCTCACAGCATCCATCACAGTATTCTTCAAAGTATACATAACAACATTTCTCACAGTATCCTTCACAGTATTCCTCACAGTATCCTTCACAGCATCCATCACAGTATTCCTCACAGCATCCATCACAGTATCCCTCACAGCATCCGTCACAGTATTCTTCAAAGTATCCCTCACAGCATCTATCATAGTATCCATAACAGCATTCCTCATAGCATCCCTCACAGTATCCCTCACATTATCCCTCATAGCATCCATCACATTATTCTTCACAGTATTCCTCACAATATACCCCACATTATCAATCACACTATCCCTCACAGTATCGTTCACAGTATCCCTCACATTAGTCCTCTCAGTATCCCTCACACACAGTATCTGTCACATTATCAATCACACTATCCCTCACGGTATCCCCAACATTATCAATCACACTATCCCTCACAGTATCCATCACAGTATTCTTCACAGTATCCCTCAAAGTATCCCTTTACAGCATCCCTCACATTATCAATCAAACTATCCCTCATAGAATCCCTCAAATGTTGATGGATCAGAGCTTATAATAAAAGAAGAGATATGTTTACGTCTTTGTTTGAAACAGAAGGCAATTTCCTATCTACTGTTTGCATGCCAAATATTTTATTTCATGATAAGCCAAATTATTAAGTTTGAATATGGCTTCTATTTTTGTTTTTCTTTTATCATTTATATAATTGAAAGGAGCACAGTGGATGCAGGCACTTTTTTGAAACAATGATTATGAAAAAAAAGGGTTTCAAAAGATTGAAGATTATAATGTTAATCATGTTTGATAAAAAAAAGTTATTTTGAGAAGAATATAGATCAAACACTCCTCACTCGGCATGACTTAGGAAAAAAATTACTATTATTTTGAATCATCGGATGGGTTATTATAATTTGAGATGATAACATATTGAATCAGTATAAGACTTTTTGATCGTTGTAATTATCAGCTGCTAAAAATCCAAAATCAATACATTAGGTTCACAATATAAGAATGATTACCAATCCACATATTCATAATGAATTTGTACATAATATCTCAAAATGATCTCGTTGCTTTGAAAAATAAAATCAAACTACAAAAGGCTAGGCTAGATTTCTTAATAATCTCAAAGACTTATGTAGAATATGTTAGATTGATCCCTGGGTATAGAACTATTCATTCTATGGTAACCTTGTAAGTTGCGTTTCTTATCATTTCCAGAGGAAAAGGCCTTTTGATATAAAATAAATCAATTCCTACGTTTAAACAGGCATTCTCAAGGACCAAAACATTTTGCACAAAAGAAATGCAAGATTAAACCCTTACTACTGATAATATATTTTATGATAATGTAATTTTAAGATAAAATAAAGTATTTTTGTGTCTATAAATTTTCTTTATTATTTTTAAACTTCATTATATGCAAACGTATTTTTTACTTGACCTTGTCCGAAATCAAATTTATTCTCAAACCTGACCTGAATCATTGATACTTTTAAATTCTGTAAACAGGTACTACATAGCTATTTTTTTCGCTGTCAGTACAGTATAGTATAGTATAGTATAGTATAGTATAGTATAGTATAGTATAGTATAGTATAGTATAGTATAGTATAGTATAGTATAGTATAGTATAGTATAGTATAGTATAGTATAGTAAAGTATAGTATAGTATAGTATAGTATAGTATAGTATAGTATAGTATAGTATAGTATAGTATAGTATAGTATAGTATAGTATAGTATAGTATAGTATAGTATAGTATAGTATAGTATAGTATAGTATAGTATAGTATAGTATAGTATAGTATAGTATAGTATAGTATAGCACAGCACATTATAGCATAGCATAGCATAGCATAGTATAGTATAGTATAGTATAGTAAAGTATAGTATAGTATAGTATAGTATAGTATAGTATAGTATAGTATAGTATAGTATAGTATAGTATAGTATAGTATAGTATAGTATAGTATAGTATAGTATAGTATAGTATAGTATAGTATAGTATAGTATAGTATAGTATAGTATAGTATAGTATAGTATAGTATAGTATAGTATAGTATAGTATAGTAAAGTATAGTATAGTATAGTATAGTATAGTATAGTATAGTATAGTAGAGTAGAGTAGAGTAGAGTATAGTATAGTATAGTATAGTATAGTATAGTATAGTATAGTATAGTATAGTATAGTATAGTATAGTATAGTATAGTATAGTATAGTATAGTATAGTATAGTATAGTATAGTATAGTATAGTATAGTATAGTATAGTATAGTATAGTATAGTATAGTATAGTATAGTATAGTATAGCATAGCATAGCATAGCATAGCATAGCATAGCATAGCATAGCATAGCATAGCATAGCATAGCATAGTATAGTATAGTATAGTATAGTATAGTATAGTATAGTATAGTATAGTATAGTATAGTATAGTATAGTATAGTATAGTATAGTATAGTATAGTATAGGATAGTATAATATAGTATAGTATAGTATAGTATAGTATAGTATAGTATAGTATAGTATAGTATAGTATAGTATAGTATAGTATAGTATAGTATAGTATAGTATAGTATAGTATAGTATAGTATAGTATAGTATAGTACAGTTTGATATGGTATGGTATGGTATGGTATGGCATGGTATGGTATGGTATGGTATGGCATAGTATAGTATAGTATAGTATAGTTTGATATGGTATGGTATGGTATGGTATGGTATGTATGGTAAGGTAAGGTAAGGTTAGGTATACTATGGTATGCAATGGTATGGTATGGTATGGTATGGTATGGTATGGTACGGTACGGTACGGTACGGTACGGTACAGTACAGTATAGTATAGTATAGTATAGTATAGTATAGTATAGTATAGTATAGTATAGTATAGTATAGTATAGTATAGTATAGTATAGTATAGTATAGTATAGTATAGTATAGTATAGTATAGTATAGTATAGTATAGTATAGTATAGTATAGTATAGTATAGTATAGTATAGTGTACGTATAGCATAATATAGCATAGCATAGCATAGCATAGCATAGCATAGTATAGTATAGTATGGTATGGTATAGTATAGTTTAGTATAGTATAGTATAGTATAGTATAGTATAGTATAGTATAGTATAGTATAGTATAGTATAGTATAGTATAGTATAGTATAGTATAGTATAGTATAGTATAGTATAGTATAGTATAGTATAGTATAGTATAGTATAGTATAGTATAGTATAGTATAGTATAGTATAGTATAGTATAGTATAGTATAGTATAGTATAGCGCAGCACATTATAGCATAGCATAGCATAGCATAGCATAGCATAGTATAGTATAGTATAGTATAGTATAGTATAGTATAGTATAGTATAGTATAGTATAGTATAGTATAGTATAGTATAGTATAGTATAGTATAGTATAGTATAGTATAGTATAGTATAGTATAGTATAGTATAGTATAGTATAGTATAGTATAGTATAGTATAGTATAGTATAGTATAGTATTGAATTATATAGCATAATATAATATAATGTAATATAATTTAATATAATATACGTGAGTGAGAAATATAGATCTTAAAGATTTGTAATTAAGAAGTTATGATCAGTTTTAGTTTATTATGTCATTGAACATATCGAGATAGAAATTCTTGACTGTAAACGGAAAGAAAAAAGAAAGAAAATGTAAATATAAACGAATGCTTAAAGAAGTCGTAACTGATCTTGTAAGTAAATAGAAAAAAGATTACCTCAAAGTCTTTTAAAACTAGATGGATATGAAATGGCCAGTATCGAACCCATACACAAAATGCTTCCGTATTGTTTCATAAAAAGGAATTTGCATATATAAATATTAAAAAACTTATTCAAAAAATGGTTATAAAAATGAAAAATATAATCCACATAATATTTAATAACTTTTAAAATTTATTTTCTAGTAGACATGATCAGTTATGTATGCATCTGTTCAAAGGTTGTCGGTCTGTTTCAAGGAATGATTTAGCAGTTCAAGTTTTAAACTATTTTCTTGGATAAGGCAAATACCAATAAAATGCAATGTTGATGAATTGAATAAGGACAATACAACACTATAAGACTTTACTATGCACAGAGAATATTTCATATGTTTTGGTGTCAGTCCAATGTAATTACTGAAATATTTTTTGGGACAAAATACACAAAATAAATTCTTTCATACTGTGCTGATGCAAAAGGTGGACGGACAAAATAACAGTTGTTAAAGTTACTGCTGTACCAATTGTTGCTTATATTGTATATTCTTGCCAATATCAAATGTAGAATTTATGAAAACTCGAACTGGTTGTATACACACACACACACACACACACACACACACATACATCCTGAATGTAGATAATTAAAGCAATACTATAACATTCTTTCAGATAATCATCGCAATTTGCATGAATGAAATTGTTTTTGGATCAAAGTCGTATAGCATCACCCTATCGACCAGGAAATTTCCAAATTGTTTATTTGTGGAAATCAGTTAATCAAACAATCAGCCTTACACATAAAAACTATATTTTGGAAAGAAGTAGTTATAACATTAATTGACGTTATCAAACGTTATGGTATAGTTTTAAACCACTTGTGAATTGCTGTGTATTTTTTCTACTTTTGTTCTTGAGTGGTTTGATAGGATATTATATAAGGCAAAAATGTAATATATCCATAAAGCTATAAATGTGTGATCTAATTAAAAGTCATGTATGTTAAAATATCAAATTCAACCTTGATGTTTGATATACCGTCATTGGCAATTATTTAAGTATGGGCATCTCTTAGAAATATAAAACAATACATGGTTCTTCCACAAAATATTCAGACATTACGATGGTCATTGCAACACACGATAAACAGACAATGGCTCAGTCTTAAAAATATCTACCCACACGCACGTGCGGTTTCCAAAATTATTTTAGAGCAATTATATACTTTCTCGACAAATTGTTATCCTTATAATTCATTATTACTGACGAATTTAAACTATCTTCAATGCAGTAACTAGACTGGTATATGTTCGATTTGCAGTGAAAGTGATTTATCTTGTACAAAGGTTTTGTGAAGCAAACATCACCGTAATATTTAGATAGCTCATAGATAGTTCATCTTAGGCCTTCAGTTTTGAGGGTATAAAGTTCAATAAAATATGGGCATAATGTCAAAATCTTTCCGCCTTATTGCCAATAATTCAGAACAATATTGCACACTATCGTTGAGTGTATATAAGTAGCAGGTCTTGTCCTTGGGAATGGAATTGTCAGTCTTACATATCTCGAACGTGTATTTCGAGGAGACTCCATTTTTAAATCGTTTTGTGAAAAATAATTAAACCGAAAACAGAATCGAGCGAAACTAGTCTCACAATTCTACCAAAAGTTGATTATTTAGAGACAATTCGTAAATTCTTTAACAAACTTATTGGTGCAAATTTGACAATAATTTATCTTAAAAGCGAATTTTGTAGTGCTTGTGTTACATTTCTAGGACATATCGTGGCACATGGACAGGTTAAAATGATTTATGCTAAAGTCAAGGCTGTACATATGAGTAAAAAGCAACTGTTGTGATATTTGGGTATGGCTGGATACTATCGGAAATTTTGTTCTAATTTTTCCACAATTGCTGAACCCCTGACAAAGTTGTTGAGCAAGAAATCCAAGTTTCATTGATTTGAAAATAGTTATGAGGCTTTTGTTAAATTAAAGGAAATCCTTAATAATGCATCAGTTCTTTCAGCTACAAATTTCAGTCCATGATTTAAAACATCTGTTGATGCAAATGATCGGGTTGAAACAGTATTGATTCGAGAAGGCAAACAATTAAATAAACACCAGATAATTATTCCAGAATCAAGAAGAAATGCCTGGCTTTAATATTGGCATATCAACACTTCGAAGTGTTCATCTCCTTACATTATTGCTTTTTAGTGATCACGACCCCCTTACTTTCATTAGAAAGATGAAAAACCAAAATCAGAGATTATTAAGGTGGAGTTTGATTTTGCAGGAAAAAAATATTGACAATAGATACGTTAAGGGGCATAGCAGATGCATGTTCATGTGTATATAAATATTTTACTGATTCTGGTATACTTTGCGTCATGTATAAGATTTAATCTTATTTTCTTTTTTTTATCACATATATATTTTACTGATAGTAAAATGATGCTTATTGCATAAATCTTTCTTTTTCTTTATGACGTAAGGTACCATGTATATTTAATAAGCGTTGTTTTTTAGATTATTTAAATTTTTTATGTCATTATAAGCTGCGGGTAATTTTGTGGGTAGTTTTGTCCAAAAATCAGTGACAGTTTAGGTAAAGAACTTTTGTTTTACTTTGAAGCGAGGATATTTATATTAAGCTGTTTCAAGGATATTGTGTTTTTATTGCTAAATTATGTGATGATTAAAATAGGTTTCATTATGAGGGCGAGGGACTTTTAATTATAACTAAGATCTTTATATTTATTCAAGAATAATTGTGATTTTGACCCTCATCCGGGGTTTTGTTTTGCAACATTGTTTTTCATATAAAAGATGGTTTCTGTGAAAGTCTGTCATTCATATTTTATGATCAAGCAGGAATACAAATTTTCCAAGTATCCAGTTACAATCATTTGGCGAAAAGCTTTTAGGATCCGAAACACCAGATATCTATTTTAACGAATTGTTTACAACTGAAATTATAAAATTAGAAACACCATGATAATTATTGAGGAGTCAAATGTTGAAGACGAAGCAAATAATGGTATGAAAGAAAGTGTATTACAGAATGACATTGAAGAGGCTGTAAGAGACCTAAAAATAATCATGTCGTCATTATAAAATATATGCTGAGCATTTAATATTTGCCTGTCAATCAATTAGTAATGTTTTGTGTAAAGTGTACAATCTCATCCTCTCCTTGGAAACCTATCCTGAATACTTCAAAACTGTAAAATATACCTATCTTCAAAGGTGGAAAAAGACAGTCTAGGTATGAATAGCTATAGAGATATCTCAATTGTTCCTGTTTTTCAAAAAGTGTTTGAGAAAATATTATTGAAGAGGATAACTCTATTTAGCGAAAGGATCAATTTTTCTCAACAATTACAACAGGGATTTCGAATCAAATGCAGCCTATAGTATAAAAGAAGAATTAGCCCATTATTTGGAAAGTCACTCAAATGTGTATGCTGCATTCCTGGACAACTCGAAGGCATTTAATACGATATGACATGATAAATTCTATCTCGGAGATAAAGGAGAGCTGGAGATTGATTCGAATTTTGTTTGTGAAGTTAGGGCCCATGTTCTGCTCAGCGGTGTTTTATTAGCGGATGACACAATCTTGCTATTTAACTGTATGAACGTTTTACTTCGCAACGTCCATGGTTATGCATCGAAGTCGACACTCCAATACAATGCTGATAAAAGCAATATCATCAAATTTTCGAGAAAAAAAATCATGCAAAAATATATGTTCATACTCGGAGATAGAAGAATATCTTTAGTTTCTTCTAGAATATATGCTGGGGTTACTCTCTCCACAGATGATTCTAATACTGTTGCAGAGAAAAATTCTTGTGATAAAGGTAGATCAGTATTGTATTCCCTTGTTGGAACTGGCATTGGAAAGGATGGCATGAATTCAATTAATCGTGCCAAGAATACGGTCAAAAATAGTACTACCTAATATGACATATCGATACAAATTATGATTAAGCTTAAGCCAGTCACAGGTATACGATTTAGAAGTATCTCAAAGAAAAGAGGCAAGACGAATTATAGGTCTTGGTCAATGCTCACTCACAGAGACAACTATAAGCAGTCTTGTACTGTAGTCATTGAGGGGTATGTAAATAAAATCAAATTAGGATTCTTCAATACAATCTGTAGAGCCAACAGTTCACTAGCATAGAAGATTATATTCAACAGAAATCTTGATTTCCTGATACCAGCACGGCGGTTTCTTCATCCTATACGTGAACATACTATATTCTGTCCCGAAACCAGTCTGGAGGAGGAGTATTAAACGGCATTTCATTGCTGTGAAGAATCATCATAAACTTGAAATGAGGCCTGAACTTTTACAATATACAAGTGTCCATTCTAATCTTCAACCACTTGTTGTCAGTTAAAAAAAAATGTTTTCCTGATAAAATTTGGTCTTTCGCTAACATTGCCTATTTAACAATGTGTTCAATTTCAACAGAAAATGAATATAACGGTAAACTCTCCAGACAGAGCCAAGCATATGTTACTGTACTGACGAGCCCTAAATGATGAACTTAACACTGTTTTAAAGAATAATAGATGCAATAGACATACTAGATCACTCTGGCTTTTTGTCAAGAAAATGACTCATTACTTTATATCCTTTTGGCCAAGAGAGTGGACATCATTGGCTCTATGGATGATCATTCATGGCAGGCATTCACGTGTGTAGTGACAGAAGGAATAGTCACAACGTACAGAAAAAGAATTGAACTTGAAAACAATCTTTGACATTATGCTTGTTCAGTATATTAGGGAAATAAACTCATTTCATTCCAATCATAAAAATATTCCCATGTGATACAAGTGAGAGCCAGTGAGATAATCCATCTAAATCGTTCCAGCCAAATGTAATAACTCGAATTATATTTTCCTTTCTTCTCTTAATCTCCGTTGCTTATATTTTTCCCTTGCTGCGAGCTAACTCATGCGTTTAGACATTGTGATTCTCGACTTTTGCTGTTGTTGTTCTGGGGCTTAACGCCATTTTGCAGCACACGATAGGCTATACTTGGCGGCCAGTATTAATGGTGGAAGAAGAAACTGGGATATCACCGGAAAGAATCACCGACCCACGAGAAGCTACTGACAAGCTTTCTCACATATCCACATTCGCCGAATCATAGTCTCGAACCCAGGCAGACAGAGGTGAGATGGCAGTGATCTGTAACGGACAGCGCTTTAGGCCACTCGGCCACTCATGACCACATCGACTTTTGTAGATATATGCTTCAGAATTAATGTGTTGCCACTTCATTAATGTCAAGTTATGTTTCTATCTTTATAATGTATTAATGAAAAATAACTCAATGAAATCTCTTTTGAAGAGGAAAAAAGAAAGTCAGCCAGTCATACATACGTGCGTGCGTACGCTCCATACATACATACATACCTGCCTGCCTACCTACCTACCTACCTACCTACCTACATACATACATGCTTGCATGCATGCATGCATGCATATGGGCCGAATATATTCTGTCAGTACGCTGCGGAGATCATTAAGAATTTTGTCGATTTCATCATGTAATTTGCATTAAGATTAAATGCTTAGTATGTGTGAAACACATAGTCTGCGATACTATTCTGTTTTGTGATTTTATAACTCCCTTAACTGCAAGAATATTGGCAAGTCTGTTCGTGACACTTAAAATATTTCATTTCCTTTTGTTAATTCCCTTATTGAATTATCTTTCAGTCCAGAACTTTGTCTCTTAGCTACGGCAAATCCTCTTCATTTTTTATGTGGGTCTCAAACGTCCATAATACAAATATATCTCTGAGAAAATGATATTCTTCTGGTTAATATGAGACCCTATGGCCTTAATTAGCTAGTATGTTCTCATTTCAGCTATATATGATAGATAATCATTGCATAACATGTATTGGTTGTATGGGAAAGATGAAACTCTCGGATGACATCTTGATGACGTAGGAACGTAATAAGAAAACCAGACGTACTGGATACAGTTACATCGTATGTCGAAAATAGGCCTTAGTAGGGAATTTAGAGAAACGAAGAGTAACTCACGTGCATAAATCTCATCATTTAAAAATCATATTTACACGTTTCATGTTAATCAAGTCATTTCAACAGCAAAGGTACAGCCATTCATTTTGCTCGATGACATGTAACAAAAGAAGGAACTATGAACGGTTCACGTTAACTACAGACATTGAAGTACTCATTCATGACTGGCTTATGTCTGAGCAGCGCAACGTTCTACACTCTATACATCCCAAGTTTAATTCTTTCTCAGGTCCAGATAGTAGGCTAACAGTGAAATTTAAAGAAACATTTTAAAGCAGGCATGGTACGGGGGAATAACAATTCTATTCAGAAGGTCGCTTGTGTTAATCCTTTATCTAGTACGGGTAGACATAGACTTTTAGAAGTAGAGGTAAAATGGAATTATAAATGTAAATAATTTGCATTTGGAATATTTTGCTATAGACTAATTTTTAGACGTGAGTTACTCCAAAGCAATAGAAGAATTGAAAGACCAGTCTCATATACTATCATAAAGAATGCAATGCCATACTTGCGAAAAATTTCAATGGCCATTTGAGTTCACTATTAAACTCCTAAATGAAGCGTTTAAAAGCAAACGCTAGAGGTGCTGTTTCAGAAACGTATTTTTTATGCGATAGTTACTTAATGGCTGTTAACAGTCAAGCCTGAGTAACCCTCTTATCAGCTGATGGTAAATCAAATTTTCTGATAGGCCATATATTTTTGCCAAAAAGCGTTACAAGTTATTACAGAGGAAAAGATAAACTAAACGATTTGTACGTGATCTTGTTGGAGAATTATGAGCAAATCATTTTTCTAGTTTGTTATCACCTAATAATACATATTCATACAATGCAAATGATTGCCAGATGGTTCAAGCAGAGATTGGAAAACACAGCAACGAAACATGTTCCCACTTTGATAACATTTTTGATACAATTCCCCCTAGAGAAGAAATAAGTTCTGCAATTATTTCCCCCAGTAAAGATAAGGCATGTGGTCGCAACTATATTGTTGTAGAGCATTTACTTTTCGCGGACCTTCCAATCAGTGTACACTTACTTGAAATTATATTCAGGGGCCCCAGGTGACCGAATGGTCTGAAGCGCTCGCCTTTCCGATCACTGAGGTCTCAACATTGTCCTTGTTGTTTTAAGAATCTGGCTCGGTAAATATGAGTATGCAAGAAAGCTGCCAGTGGTTTCTCTTTGGTTGGTGATTATTTCCTGGGTACTCCCGGGTTCTTCCTCAACCAGACATAATGGCTGTCCTTGCGCTGAGAAATGACGTTTAACTCAAAGAAACAAAAACAAAAAAAAAATATTTTAAAAAGTGTACAAGACGGAGTAGTACCTGCATCACTGTTAAAAAAGACTTGGTAATATCGATCTTTAAAGTTGGGATGAAAAACAAATTAGACATGAATATTTATCGTGATATAACTTTAGTTTCTGTGCTTCAAAAAATCCTAGAATAAATAATATGCAAAAAACTAGTTATCTTTCTTAACAGTTTTGTTTTGCACACCTATTTAAACAGGGTTTAGGAAACAAATGGGCTAGTACAATTGTAGATTCCTGCTTAAAAATCAGCTATATGTTTTTATGTGGACAGAGATGCTTCTGTCAATGTTATGCTTCTAGAAAACTTAAAACAATTTGACACAGCGGTTTATTCTATAAGTAGGACATTCTTTACAACCCAAGAAAAATCTTGGTGCATCACGAGACTTCTTTTAGAGAGTGATATATTTTGTTTTTCTTAAGCAAAATGACTGAATAATTCGATATTAACAGGGTGTAGGTTGGGGTTGCGCTTTGTCTGTATGATCCTTTCTCGTAAAGTCGTAAAGATAAATAATTTATCACCAAAATAGATCAAACCTTGCGAGGTTTAGACATTGCTGATCTCCACCCCATTTCATCTTATAAGCGGACGTCACTATTATTGGAGCTAATATACATCATTCGACACAACGTCTACTTGATATAATTTATAGCTACGTGATAATGTGTAGAATTAGATATAACACAAATAAAAGCTGCACTATTTTGTATAATAACAATAGAACAGTTGTTTTTCCAGCTTTTCTGTTGGACAAATCTCAGATGCGAGCCGTTCCAAGTAAGAAACACGCTGGCGTACTTCTTACATACAGCTTACCAAGCTACGCAATGGAAGAAGCAATGCAATAAGGACAAGCATGTGTTAAAGTCATTTTATTTTATTGGTATCAGTGTTATGTATATTTATATTGTGTATAAAGTTTGACGCGTGTTGGTAGATTGCAATGAGTTACAACGGTTTTGAATACTTAATATTAATAATAAACCTGTTTATGAGTTTGGTGAAAGTTCCGATTGGATAATTGGGACTTGTGGTAGAGTACTGCGACATCAAAATGTATTTCATGCGAACAATATTGCAAAAAACAGTGGTATTAATGTCATATATAGGCGATGGGTGCCATTTACTCGCGGACATGGGTTCGAAACTCGGTAGAGTACGAATTTAATTTCTCTAACCTGCATGATAGTATTGTTTGTATTCAACTATCATTTCTGCCCACTATTATCAAAGATTCTACTACAAAATCCAGGGATAGCAGAGTCTGTTCTGTCTGGTGTGTGTATATATATATATATATATATATATATATATATATATATATATATATATATATATATATATATATATATATATAAAACCAATCTAAATGTACCTAGTGAATCTTTTTTCTCTAACTATTCAATGGACAGTATTATAAATGCAAGAGTTAACAGATTTTAAGGGTTTGTGTGTGACTTTGAAGATGCTAATATATATATATATATATATATATATATATATATATATATATATATATATATATATATATATATATATATACATACATACATACATACATACATACATACATACATACATACATACATACATACATACATACATACATACATACATACATACATGCATACATACATATATGAACATAATGTGGAAATAGGCTGTCAGAATGATAAAAGTATTATGGATACAATCTTAATGAGTACCCCATTGCATGATAACATACATATACTTAATATGAAACTAACTACAAAAGGTTTTAACATATGTCACTTAAATGTACAAGGTATTGTGGGAAAAAACATGCCATATTAAATTATTGTTATCTTCCAAGGAAAATAACATACATGTTTTAGGACTCACAGAAACCAAATTAAATACTAGCCACAATGACAATTTTTGTCTCTGTCAAGGCTACATTAAACAATTACGCATTGACAGACAGGCAACAGAGGTAGGTGTTCTTGTATACATTAGGGAAAATGTAAATACAGAAAGTCGAGTTGACTTGGATTCACATAAAATTGAGAGAACCTGGGTGGAACTTTCTAAAATAATTGAAAATCATTCCTAGTTGGTTTCATTTATAGGCAACCTTCCTTCAAAGCAATTTGAAATGATAACTTTTTGAAACAAATGAAACATGTTCTTGCACAAAAGAAAGAAACATATATACTCGGCGATATAAATAAGGAACTTCTCAATACTCAGATAGGGAACAACTGGATGCAATTAATAGAAACATTAAGCCTAGTCCAGGTGATAAATAAGCCCACAAGAGTAACAGAAAAATCAAGCACTCTTATTGATCACATTCATATAAACCTAGCAGACAATGAGTCTTGTGTTAATGTACTGAATAATTGTCTTAGTGACCACCATCCTACGTTTTTGACAAGAAAGATTAAATGCAAGAGAAAAAAAAAACTTTCACACAAAACCATCACTTAGGGATTGTTCATAAATTTTAATGAAGAACAATTTCTCAATGACCTTTATAAAGTTCCATGGAATATAATCCAAATTTTGGATGACATAGATGAAGCTCTGACGGTGTGGACTGACTTATTTATGGATGTAGTCTCTAAGCATGCACCACTGAAAGTACACCGAGTAAAGAATAAAATCCAACCTATTTGGCTTACTACTGAAATCCTAGACGTATTAAAAACACGAGACCAATTCAAGGCTATGGGAAACCATGCGCAGTATAAAGTATGGAGAAATAATAATTGAATATAATAGCTAAAAATATTATCAATCATTGCTTGAAAACACAAAGAACAACACAAACCCCATTAGAAAAGTCTTCAATGAACTCATTGAAGGAACACACAAATATCAGACAAATAATATTCACTCACGTCAGGTAAATGATACCATAGTCACTGATGACACTGAAATTGCAAATGTTTTCAATGATGTTTTCACCAACATTATCACAAATTAAAATAAAGTCATAGAAAACAACTTTAATGAACTGAAAATGTTCTGCAGCAGCTACGTCTCTAAGGATACATGTTTCTCTATTCAACCAAATGTAAAAAGACTTTGTTAAAAGACATCTCGGTGAATTTGATACCAATAAAGCTACTAGACTTGATCAGATTGGTGTATGACTCATTAAATCTTCTGCTTCTGCTATTTTAAATAGTGTAAAATTCATAATCAATTTAAGTATTGCAACCTCATCTGTCCTCAAAATATGGAAAACTGCAAAAGTAACTCCGATTCACAAATCTGGTTCTAAGGATTATGCTGATAACTACCGGCCAATCGCAATACGACCAAACTTGTCAACATTGATTGAAAAATCTGTCCATGACTCCTTCATGTCATATTTAACCAAACACGTGCTGTTACATCTTAATCTTCCAGGCTTATGTTATAGAAACATTCATGTGAGACTGCCTTGATCTCCCTAACTGATAAATGGCTTCGAGCACTTGGCCAAGGTAGAATAATGGGATCTGTACTTGTAGATTTCAGGAAAGCTTATGACATGGTGGATCAGGAAATCCTTTTGAAAAAAACTTAAAATCTGCCAATCCAATGAATGCTCACTTTGATGGTTTACTTCATACTTACCTGAGAGAACACAACATAATTATATCAATAATGTTCTGTCTGAACCTGGAACAATTAGATATGGAGTACCACAAGGCTCAATTCTAGGAACGTTATCATTTTTGTATTTATTAATGACCTACCCCTTTTAGTAAGGGACTCAATATCACTTATAGATCTTTATGCAAATAACACCACATTGTCAGACATCCAAAACACAAAGTATGAATTTGAAATTTCTTTACAGAATGCCCTAAACAAACGGGACAACGTGTTTACGTGCAATGGCATGGTGGTAAATACTGGTAAAACTAAAATATTAGTTATCTCAACACGGCAAAAAGAGAAAATCTTGATAGTGATGAAGTATGTCTGACAATGAAGGATAAAAATTTACACATTGTCAGTCATGATAGACTACTTGGTGTAATGGTAGATAATAACAAATCATGGATTGAACATATCAAACATATCAGAAAAAACGAGTTAATTCAAGGTTATGGCTTCTCAGAATGATACGACATTTTCTCCATGAAAGGCACATAAACTATTTTATAACAGTTACATACAACGCTATTTAGACTAATGTAATACAGTATATGGTAATTCAAATGATAAAAAATAGCAAACCTGGCACATCTTTAGAAAAGAGCATTCAGGCTCATATCAATCCAGAAAGAAAACTAGGAAAGTTGGCAAGTTACAAATATTACCTATTAAAGACCGAATGTGTTTGAGAAAAGCAACAAAATTAATCTACAGGATATCAAATAATGCTTCTGAATATTTAAAATCACTATTCCAGCATATGCTATCTGGCAATACTCCTGCGATCCATGTCAAGGAAACAGTATAAAATTCCAAAAAAGGAATTATCTTTTGAAAGTTTCCAATACTCTGGAGCTTTGCGCTGGA
Organism: Potamilus streckersoni; assembly: GCA_016746295.1. Taxonomy (NCBI): domain Eukaryota; kingdom Metazoa; phylum Mollusca; class Bivalvia; order Unionida; family Unionidae; genus Potamilus; species Potamilus streckersoni. Next base: position 891,695 of record JAEAOA010000375.1, read on the forward strand.
ATAGAATTCATGTTGAGATCAGAAATGCCCAATCTTTCTTTCTTTCTTCCAATCCCAATATATCGAATGGCTTCAGAGATGCAGCTAAAATAAATAAATTCATTTGCACGAGGGCCTCGAGGTAGATTAGTTCTTAGCTAACTGCCTTACTCTCTTTAAATAGAGTCTATTATTATTATTATTATTATTATTATTATTATTATTATTATTATTATTATTATTATTATTATTATTATTATTATTATTATTATTATTATTAGATGCATGTACAATGACATAAAGAAAGATATGGGTCCAACGAAGAAAGTGATAGCTCCACTGAAGTATTCTGCAGGCGATATCATTCACGACAAGGAAAAACAGATGGAGTGCTGGATGGAGTACTACTCCGAACTGTATTCCAGAGCGAATAACGTGACCAACGATGCCTTCAACGCCATTGAAAACCTCCCTTGTTTTACAAAACTGGATGAGAAACTTATTGAGGCAGAACTAACGTTGACCTTAGAGAAACTAACCAAAGGTAAAGCCTCAGGAAAGGATGGCATCTCAGCAGAAGTCATCAAGTTTGGCGGCAGTGTGCTGTTCACACACTTTTATGGTCTTCTCTGCCAGTGCTGGGATGAAAGTGCAGTGCCTCATGACATGAGAGACGCCAACATCATAACTCTGTATAAGAACAAGGGCGACAGAAGTGACTGCAACAACTACAGGTGCATATCACTTCTCAGCATCGTTGGTAAAGTCTTCTTTAGAGTCCTCTTAAACAGATTGCAGACGCTTGCAGACAGAGTGTATCCAGAGTCTCAGTGTGGGTTCCGCGCAGAGAAGTCCACAATCGACATGATCTTCTCCATCAGGCAACTGCAGGAGAAGTGCAGGGAACAACACAGACCCCTCTTCCTGGCTTTTATAGACCTCACCAATACATTCGATCTGGTCAGCAGAGACGGAATCTTCAAAATCCTAACGAAGATTGGATGCCCTCCAAAGCATCTGTTAAGCATGGTCCAGTCCTTCCATGAAGACATAAAAGGCACAGTGCAGTATGATGGCTCATCGTCCGAACCATTCAACATCCATGGCGGAGTGAAACAAGGCTGTGTCCTTGCCCCCACGCTCTTTGGCGTCTTCTTCGCTGTCCTGCTTAAGTACGCCTTTGGAACGTCCACAGAAGGGATCTACCTGCACACGAGTTCAGACGGCAGACTGTTCAACCTGGCACGACTGGAGGCAATGAGCAAAGTAAGGAAAGCTACCATTAGGGACATGCTCTTTGCAGATGATGATGCTATAGCCACTCACACAGAAGCTGAACTACAACGCCTGATAGACCGCTTTGCTAAAGCATGTGATGAATTCGGGTTGACCATCAGCCTAAAGAAAACCAACGTGATGACTCAGGACGCAGACCCTCCCAGCATAACCATCAACAACTACAAACTAGAAGTAGTCAGTGAGTTTACTTACCTTGGCTCTACCATCACCAACAACCTCTTACTCGATGTTGAGCTCAACAAGCGGATTGGAAAGGCGTCAACAACTCTCTCTATATTGTTGCAGAGAGTGTGGAAAAACAGCAAGCTGACATTGAACACTAAGATCTCCGTGTACCGTGCCTGCGTGCTTAGCACTCTCCTGTACAACAGCGAAACTTGGACCCTGTACTCGGGATCACCTGGAGCGATCGTGTGACAAACAACGAGGTGCTTTAACAGGCCAAAATTTTCAGCATGGTCACACTCCTCCGCCAAAGTCTCATCAGATAGCTGGGCCATTTGCGTGAAATGGATGATGGTCGGATCCCCAAAGACCTTCTCTACTCTAAGCTTGCCTCAGGCAGAAGATCAATCAGACGGCCACATCTTCGCTTCAAGGATGTCTGCAAGCACGATATGAAAGCTCTTGGGATCGAGGTTAACACTTGGGAAGAGCTTGCCCTCGACAAGTTCAGCTGGCGACATGCTCTGTTCACGGGTCTTAAAGCCAGCGAGGAAAAGTTACGACAACTCGCCGATGAGAAAAGATCTCAGAGGAAGAGGATGCAGTTCCAACCAAGACCTGACTCAAACTTCAAGTGTAGCAACTGCAGCAAGGATTGCCACTCCCGCTTGGGGCTTTATAGCCACAGAAGACGCTTCACAACTACAAACTGGGACACTTTTCATGGGCGCATTTCCATCGTCTCTCGAGACTAACGGAAGCCAACAACAACAACATTATTATTATTATTATTATTATTATTATTATTATTATTATTATTATTATTATTATTATTATTATTATTATTATTATTATTATTATTATTATTAAAGTAGAAGATTTCTATCTCTCTTGTCTCCTTTTCATAATTACATGCATATCTGTCTTATTATTTTTGAAAAGTGTCCATATTCGAATCTGAATCATATTAATAATTACCCACATTTATCGAAAAGACTGCTATCATTTGTGTGTATTGTTTCAAGCTCTTGTTACTCTCAATCTCCTCAGAATTATATATAATATCAATTATACTTCAAACACACATTGTAAATATTCCCCGTTTATGAATTGATGCCACATATTGTTACGTATATGTAACTTAATTATTTGTGTATTAGTTTTAATTCACTTTAATTTAATTTTTACTTGATTGCATGTGATTATAATGACGTTTTATTCACTGGATTTGACATTTAAAAAAAAAATCAGGTTTCTGTTTTGATCTAATAAACAACGCAATTCAATTGCTACAATTTATTTTTATCTGACGTTGGTTCAGAGATTGGTAAACAGACTGAAAACTATAGGCCGTAGTCAAGGTCATAATTCGTTTGCGTGATCGCTCTATTTTGTAAACAACCATTGTATCATTGAATCTTACAGTACGATTTGTTTCATACAATCGAATCAGTGTAGCCTATGTGCACATTAGAACATTTTACTGCGTTATTTCAACTTGGTGACCACGTGAGCTATCATGTAATATAAAACTGCGCGTTCATTTGTTCAGTCGTAAAATTTATACCTTCGGCTCAAAGTATTTATCCTTTTGTTGCCATTTGAGTTGAATTCTGTATTTTAAATAGTATTCAAGTTGAGATCAGAAATGTCCACTCTTTCTTTCTGAACTCTGGAAAATACGTGTGCTCATTAAATTTTTGGACGGGGCCATTCAATGAAAATTCTTTGGAATTCTGAAGCCGGAATTTTATTCTTGATTCATAAAATTCAAAGAGGAATTGTTGACACATGAAAACAAGACAGATTATAGAAGATGTCATCGCCATCCATATTGAATCTTCATCGGGATTCAAACTTGGAATTATTTATAATGTTTTAGTGCTTATACTTTAGATTCCATGATTAATGCTTGGAATATATTCACAAACTATAAGTTGTTTTTCATAATTTCTCCTTTTCTTAAGGAAATAAATTATTTTTGTTAAAACATACAAAGCATGTTGATTTCAATATTTTCTTTGTTATTTTTGTACGAGCGCTCGTACACGTAAAACAGAAATTGGGTTCTCGTCTACGGGATATATGAATATTGGCCAAAATATTTTTAAAAACTTTTCCATGAAATTTATATTCCATTAGCTTTTAAATCCCAAGTACTACTTTACCTTATTTGAAAGTTTTATTGAAATCAACATATTTTTTCACAATGTAATTAAAAGTGGAAACGTTCCTTTCAAATCTATTCTAGAGCAGTTGGAAGGTTTTAAAGAAGATGAATTGCTTGAATTTGCCAGAAACTATGATCGTTCTGAGGCAAAATTTTCCTTAACGAAACAAGAATTAAAACCACTTTGACTCAGTAATTGGTAGAAAGGAATGTTTTCGATAAAAGTGTTTTGGGTTCGATCAGTAAGTCTGCACGAGACTCTGATAAAAAGAAAAGAAATTGAAATTAAAATACAAGATGGATGGAATTAAAGTTAAGGTAGCTGGAACTTCAGAAAGATAAAGAATAAAAACAAGTGCAGCTGCAATTTCAAAAAGAACAAATGCAATTACAGAAAGAAGAAATGCAATTACATTAAGAACAAATTGATATGCTGCACGAAGAGAACAAATGCAGCTTACATTTAAGAAAGAGGGAGGAGTGAGACAGCCTAGAAAGAAGGATAAACAAATTCAGTTAGAAGTAAAAGAGAAGGAGAGAGCAACGGGAAAGAATGAAGGATAAATGAATGCAGTTAGAGAGAGAGAGAGAGAGAGAGAGAGAGAGAGAGAGAGAGAGAGAGAGAGAGAGAGAGAGAGAGAGAGAGAGAGAGAGAGAGAGAGAGAGAGAGAATTTCAAATTAACATGAAAGAAATGGAGATGGCAAGTGAAAACAATTTTTACTACACATACAAATTTAAGTTTTGATATTGTCTTAGGCCAGTACCCCATCTAAGCAAAATTTATGTGGACAAATATTTGATTTTTTTTAAAATGTTGGTGAAAATTTGCAATGGCTTAGGGAACATCGGGCTAAATTATTGCAATGTGTAATTTTTGGCAAAGCCAGAAATGTCTATGCATCCCTGTCAGTAAAGCAATGTTTTAACTATGATTTGGTTAAGGAATGCATCTGGAAGGGTTATGAGTTAGTCCCTGCAGCTTATCGGCAAAAAATCAGGAACTATAAAAAGAATCTGAACAAACTCATGTCGAATTTGCAAGAGAAAATGAGCAGTCATTTAAGAAATGGTACGTAATCAAGAAAAAGGTAAACATGATTATGAAACTCTCAAATAACTTGTATTACTTGAAGAGTTCAAGAGCTTTGTCCATAATGACATTAAGACTCATTTTGAAAAAAAAAACATGAGTTGGAAACCTTGGAAAATGCTGCTTCTGCTGCTAAGTATTCCTTAACTCATAAAGTTTATTTTGTAGGTAAATCTTTCACTCAGACTTCTACTGATAGAAAGGTATTTCAGCCTAATAAGAGCCTTTCTAAAACTCAGTCTAGCACAACTTTCAAAAATCAAGCTTTTAAAAAACTTGATTCAAAATCATTGTCTCTTCCCACGTGTACCTATTGTAAGAAAAAAAGAACACGTCATTTCTGAGTGCTTCAAACTGAAATATAAACATCAGAATGAAGATAAACCTATCCGAATGCTCTTATTTGTACGAAATCAATGTCACAGTCATTATTAAAAGCAAAACATTTGTTGGGTCTTATAAATCCCTGTCTGATTTTATTATAGGGAATTATGAACCATTCATGTCGAACGGTTCTATATCACTCTCGGGTGATCTGACGAATCCTATTCCTTATTAAAATTATAAGGGTTACAGGAGCTTCTTAGTCTTTTATTATCGGGTATTTTGCCTCATTCTTTGGACCAGAAAGTTGATCTTACTGAAAAAGAAATCCCTGATTTCTACCCAGCTAGTGCAGTTCCCAGAGCTATGGCAAAATTATCTTGAAAATGAATTTGAGAAGGAAAATTTCTTTTTTAGCTGACACATGTATTGGTCAGGCTTTGATGAGGTCACTTTCACTCCTTGTTTGGATCAACCAAAAGGTATTGATCACAGTGATCAACTTTGAAATTCTCGTTTTCTTGTTATGATCAGGGTTGCAAACGACAATCACTTGTTTTCGAACAGGAAAAAGATCCTGAGATTCCTGATTGCTTCAGAAGGCCATTACTGAATCTGAAACCACTGAAATACCTGTCTGTTATTGCAGTAAAATCGAATTTATATGAGAAAATGGAAGCCTCCTGAGGTACCTACTGGTGACGCGTCGTTAGTGAACGATCATATTGTAGTTCAAAAATCTTACAGACCGAAAATACTTAGTTTGGCCCATTAAACTTCTCTAGCTGGTCATTTAGGGATTAATAAGACTTATCACAAGGTCTTAATTCACTTTTATTCGCCAAAAATTAAAAGTGATCTTTGTAAATTTTGTAGATTGTGTCATACTTGTCAAATGGTAGAAACACCCAATCAGAAGATACTTAAGTCTTATCCATAACCAATTTGTTCATTTCACTATCTAGAAGAATTATGGTAGATTGTGTTGGTCTATTATATAAGACCAAGTCAGGCAAATAATGCGTTTTGATCATTGTTTGCGTTAAGATTCAAAGAGGCATTAAAGTGAAATATAAAAACTAAACCTATAGCAAAAGTGTTTGTTTTACTCAATTTGGCCTTTCCAAATCTGTCTAATCGAATCAAGGGTCAAGGGTCAAATCTGAATGTTTCCAGCTAGCTATGCTTAGAATTATCATTCAAGTCAATAGTTTCTCTCTTGCTCATTCTTCAAAATTTTCTTCAAATTAGATTTTATGGCCCTTGCAAAGTAAAGAAGAAAATACATGAATTAAATTATAAAAACTTTACTCTGATCTAAATAAATTAATGGAGCACCAGTATATTGAGAGAGATAGCTAGGTAAATCATATCTAGTTGTACCTTTCCCACCAACTGAGGATTTAAGTGAAGAAATTCAATCAGATTCTACTGATTTTGGAGAAACAAATCTTCGGAATTCGGAAATTATGAAATATCTGGACCAGAAACTTTCACATTTGCAGCAACAAGAAAGGAATGAACTTAAACAGTTATTATTTTAATATGAGCACTTTTATGTCTAAATGTTTCGAGGAGGACTAACAATATTTTTCATGAGGTTGAAATTGTGAATTTAAAACCTGTGAAACAAAACCAATACCGTCTCAAACAAGAATACTTGAAGAAGGAAATTCAATATTTGCTGGAAAATGATTTCAGAGCCCAGGAAAAGTTACTGGAGTTCACCAAGTATACTTGTTCCCAAACCAGATAAAACTTTCGGTATGTGCACTGATTATAGGAAAGCGAACATTGTTACTAAGACAGATTCGTTTCCATTACCAAGAATCGATTATTGCATTGATAAAATTGGAAATGCCAAGTATGTCACCAAATTTGACCTTTAGAAAGGAGTTTTACAAATTACAACTAACGGGAAGAGCAAATAAATTTTCAGCATTTTTGACCACAGATGGACTTTACCAATATAATGTAATGCCGATCGGGATGAAGGGCTATCCAAGCATCTGACGAATATGATTACTTCTGGTATAGATAATTGTGATAATTATTCTGATGACAGACTCACTGCTGCAAGTTTGACAATCAGTTTATCTAAAATTGAGTTCTACCGTGCTAGTGTAGCATTTCTGGGATATATTGTGGGACATGGACAAGTTAAACCTATAGATGGTAAGGTCATGGCTATCTTTTATTTCCCGGTGCCTTTTAGTAAAAACAGCTGATGTGATTTTGGGGTATGGCTGGATACAATAGAAAATTTTGCTCCATTTTTTTCTAATACTGTTGAACCCCTGACAAACTTGTTGAGCAAGAAAACAAAGGTTTTTTTGGACTGAAAAATGTCAGGAGGCTTATGATATGTTTAAGGCTATATTAAAAGTGCACCGGTTCTTACAGTTCCAAATTTCAGTCACATTTAAACTCTATGTAGATGCAAGTGATGTTGGGATTGGATCAGTATTGATTCAAGAAGATAGAAAGGTGTTGATCATCCAGTGTGCTATTTTTGAAGAAATTAAATAAGCACCAAGACATTTCTCAACAATTGAGAAGAAATGTTTGGCTATTATAGACATCCTTGTATCTACTATTCATATTTACAAAGACTATTATAGACATCCTTGTATCCACTCTTCACGTGTACACATGTCAGGACACATCCTTGTACCCACTCTTCATATTTACACAATTATAGACATTCTTGTATCCATTATGCATATATACAAAGGCTATTATAGACAACATTGTATCCACGCTTCAAATATACACAGGCTATTATAGACATTCTTGTATCCATTCTGCATATATACAAAGGCTATTATAGACAACATTGTATCCACGCTTCAAATATACACAGGCTATTAGAGACATCATTGTATGCACTCTTCACATTTACACAGATAAATATAGACATTCATTTATCCACTTTGCACATATACACAGTCTATTATAGACAACAATGAATCCTCTTTACATATACAAAGACTATTATAGAGAACATTGTGTCAACTTTTATCAACTGTATTCTTTCGTATGACCGTTTATATGGACCTAAATATCCTTACAGTGCTGGTGCGCCGTAAAACTTTAACCAATCAATCAATTAATCAATCAATTGTTGTTGCTGTTGTTGTATGTTGTAACGCCAGTTTCAGCACTAGATAGGCTATACATGGCGATCTGTATAAATGATGGAGGAAGAACCCAGAAGAACCCCTGAAAAAACCATCGACACACAAGAAGCTACTGGCAAGCTTTCTCAAGCACCCACATTAGCCGAGCCTGAGATTCAAACCCACGCAGAGGTGAGAAGGTAGTGATCAGTAACGGTGAGCGCTTTAGAACACTCGGCCACCCGGGGACAATCAATCAATCAATCACGTATGCACAGGTTATTATAGAAAACCTTTCATCCACTCTTCACATGTCTACGATAGACAACTTTGTATCCACTCTTCACATGTACACAGGCTACTGTAGACGACCTTGTTTCCACTTTTCACATATACACAGGTTACTATAGACGACCTTGTATCAACTCTTCCCATGTACACATGTTACTATAGATAACTTTGCGCATGTACACAGTTTTCGATAGACGACCTTGTTTCTACTCTTCTCATGTACACAAGTTACGATAGACGATCTTGTTTCCGCTCTTCGCATATACATAGGAAACTATAGATGACATTGTTTCCACTATTCACATGTACACAGGTTACTATAGACGACCTTGTACACTCTTCACATGCACAGAGGTTGCTATTGGCGACAAGGTATCCATACTTCACCTGTACATATGTTACTATAAACAACATTGTTTTCACTTTTCACCTGTGCACAGGTTACGATAGACGAATTTGTATCCACTCTTCTATTGTGCACAGATTACTATAGACATCTTGTATCTACTCTTCATATGCATACATGCCTTGTCATCAGCACTTCAACTCGTATCTTGAAACCACGAAAGCATAAGCTTTTTGACAAAAGTTTCATAATATTCTTTAGATGGAATCACTGGTCTTGTCAGTGTTAGCACGAATGACCTACTTGTCAATGTTAGCACGAATGACCTACTTGTCAATGTTAGCACGAATGACCTACTTGTCAATGTTAGCACGAATGACCTACTTGTCAATGTTAGCACGAATAACCTACTTGTCAATGTTAGCACGAATGACCTACTTGTCAATGTTAGCACGAATGACCTACTTATCAATGTTAGCACGAATAACCTACTTGTCAATGTTAGCAAGAATGACCTACTTGTCAATGTTAGCACGAATAACCTACTTATCAATGTTAGCACGAATGACATACTTGTCAATGTTAGCACGAATGACCTACTTGTCAATGTTAGCACGAATAACCCACTTGTCAATGTTAGCACGAATGACCTACTTTGACAGAAGGTTAGATATAGCCTCCAAAATTCATTCGGAAGACGACACTGTCTTAGTGATTAGGTTAATATTGTCTTGAAGAATATTTCATCAACACCTAAAACCCCAAATCAAACATCTATTCATTCACAACTATCGTCTCAGCAGAAAAATGGAAGTGCACATAATCTTGAGTAATCCCACCAGTTTTAGTTGTTTCAACCCGTAGTCTTGTACGAAGACATGCAAAAATAAACTTTCTTTGCCACATTGTAATGTTAAACAGCTAACTTCCAAGTTTTGTTTGCAAAGTTTTACATCCGAAAACGCGACTCTGTACGTCAAAGAATTTCGTACGACGTGTTATATGCACTTAAAGCACTGTTTCATTTTCCAATCCATTTGCAGTATGATTGCTTTCTGCAACTGTCTGTACCTAACTATGTAATACATTTTTCATATAGATATAACCACAATCATTAAGCATATATTTTTAACAGACGTCCTTTATGTTAATGCAATTAACACTGTTACGAATACATGATCTTAAACTTGGTAACAAATAACCGCGAAAACCTCAACGTTGTGTATAATTAAACAAATAATTTCCATTTAAAATAACTTATAGTATTGCGAGTTAAATCCCAAATAGCCCCCAAAGTTTTATCAGAATTCTAAATGTATGAAGTTCCAATTGAATTCCAGTTGTATTCCAAATAAATTCCGATAATGAATGCTTTGATGTATCTCTTTTCTCAAAAAATGTTAATTTACCAGAGGCTTGGATAATGGCAATGTGCTAAGTTTTTCTTGTGTTACTTTTATTTTGTTGTTTTTAATAAAACAAATTTATCACAATAATAAAGTCCATAATGTTATTATCTGGATTCATTATAATTATAAATAAAAGTTTCTGTCCAAGAATTTTCTTGAACACTTCGTAATTCCAGTAAATACTAATCTGAACAAATATCATCCCCAAAAGAAAAGCGGAAAGCAATAAGATTAATGCCGCTTCAAATGTTAAGATAAGAATGAGTATTTTGCAAGTAAAGAATAGTATATATACCTCTACTGGACTATATCACAATTACCATTTTCTGAAAATACTCTATCACTTAAAGTAATTTTCCATTCTAGAAACTTCCGAGTTCAGAGTCAAGACTAAAAATGTTTACCATTATTGATACGAATATTTAATACACACTCTTAAAGAAAAGTGTAACAATGCATTCAGTTGTTTATAAAATAAATGTCACTGGTAAGGTACACTATGAACTTTATTTTGGATAAGGTCAAGAACAAAATACAAATATATATATATATATATATATATATATATATATATATATATATATATATATATATATATATATATATATATATAATATGCAGTCATTAAGAAAAGCCAACAAATAATATAAATTAAATATACATAACAATCAAAACTAAATTATCACATAGGCTTCACCTATGTATCAATATGTAAAATATACGTATGACGTAAATTTGATACTAAACTGCTATTGTTACAAGTCGATTATTATCATAATCTTTATCATCATCACGATCATGATGATGATTACGATCATGACGAGGACGATAATAATAATAATAATAATAATAATTATTATTATTATTATTATTATTTATTATTATTATTATTATTTTTTATTATTATTATTATTATTATTATTATTATTATTATTATTATTATTATTATTATTATTATTATTATTATTATTATTATTTCCATGCGAATTTGACACATATGCTAGTATAACAAATGAAATTACTAAAAGCCAACATCAGTTCAATTATCAGACTTGTGTTGCTAGACATTGATCTCCGACTTTGACAAATACTTGATCGTGGTTCCCGTAGTTTCAATTACTTCACTACTTACATATGAGAAAACTCGAGATACTATTTCGGTGGATTTTGGAACTCAACTGCTTGTGTTTTCAAAGAGAGAGATTTGTTGTACAATGTCCAACTTATCTAATTGAAAGCTTTGTAAGCTATTGACCAGTGGGTATAATTTCAAATTGGTGTGACTGCGTGAAATATTGGATGGGAGGATTATAAATATCATAACTGTACTGTAGGTAACAAAGGAGTCTAGTTATTGGGTCCTGGTCGTTCTTACAGTAACTGTACTGTAGGTAACAAAGGAGTCTAGTTATTGTGTCCTGGTCGTTCTTACAGTAACTGTACTGTAGGTAACAAAGGAGTCTAGTTATTGTGTCCTGGTCGTACTTACAGTAACTGTACTGTAGGTAACAAAGGAGTCTAGTTATTGTGTCCTGGTCGTTCTTACAGTAACTGTACTGTAGGTAACAAAGGAGTCTAGTTATTGTGTCCTGGTCGTTCTTACGCATTAGACTATTGGAAGAATGCATACCTTCTGAATAGTCGCTCTCAGTTCAACCAGAGTCCATGAATCTAACAAATAGATGTTACAAATAATTATAATGAAACTGTATTTAACAAAATAACTATATGTAGTAGCATAATGTGTGTGTGTGTGTGTGTGTGTGTGTGTGTGTGTGTGTGTGTGACATATATTAGTGGTTGGTGCATTTTTAATGACCCTTCTTGAGTTTTTTCGTCACACAGAGCAACAAAGTGTAAACCACTACGTATATTTTTCTTGAACAGCTATATTGCTTTGTTGGTGTCTTGGAATGTTGAGCAATGTGATTTGTTACGTTTATATAATTTTCATTGTAAATTGTTTTTAAATTTTTAAAATTTCATTATATATCATTGTAATGTATATTTGTATGTTGAACTTAACAGTTGCTAAAATCAAGTTTATTTTCTACTTTACCTGAATTTTTCATTTTTAATTTGATTCTGTAAACAAATGACAATTAGCTTGAATATTCTCTATGTGTATGGGTTAATTATCAGGATCATTACTGACAGAAGTAAATATGTTTATCTAGGTCTGTGTCTTGGTTATTGGGTTAAACTTACAATTTACCTCGTGTACCTGATATTGTTCAGGTTATATATTATAATTTTAGTAACATGCTGCTAATTATAGCTAACATTTTCTCTAAACATTAATAACTTTTAAGAATGTTATTTTCCATCAGGTAATATTTTTGTTCTAAAAATTTTAAATTATGACCGGAGATCTGGTACAAGGCTTTATAATCTTGTAATTTGTGCTTAACATCTAGTAGAATCCGTTTGTATCATTATTGTATTCAATATTCATCTGAGCTGGAAATTATTTCTTGAAATTGTTTAATTCAAGTGAATTTTCTATGGAACTACAAAAGTACTCTAATAACCGTCTTGGAAATATATTCATTGATTTATAGTGAATTCATAACTTCAAAGTATTAGAAGTTGTGTCATGTATAATTATTTTGAGATTCGATTCGCAGTACCAAAATGTTCTTTTATTCATTTTCACTTTTTATTCTAAGAAAATGAATTATTTGTTGAATTTACAAAGATTGTTGCTTTTCACTTTTTTCTGCATAGATTCGTAAAAGGTGGACGAGATTGTTTCGCTTTGAACAAAAATTGCGTTTTGCATTACAGTATATACTTGATTCTATGAAGAAAGAAAATACAAAAAACAATTCTTACAATAAACGTCTACGTTCTATAACAAATGAATAAAATTATTTACATTTGAAATTTATTCCTTATTTGCAACACTGGAATATATGAAAGCCAGGATAAAGAGATCTTTATTACTGAGGTGTAAGTGTATAAAAACTAAGTGGGGAACAGTATCCATCCTATTTTTTGTGTTACACGATCCGCAAATTAGTTTTACAAACGCTAAGCTTGAGCAGCAGTTTTCTTACAATTCCTCGGTGGTCATTCTCATAACGGTCAGTGGACTTTGTATTAGACATATATCACAGTGAAGCCCCGCCTGACAGGAAATTGATTGAATGCTAATACCAGAGCAAGGATTGCGATCCCAGTTAATGCCCGTCAGCTACAGCTGGGTAAATAAGGGCGAATGTGGCTTTAAAGCCAACTGTTTAATATGCATACCTTCTTTTGCACAGTTTAGCAAGATAGTCAGTTTTATTGGGAAAGAAATGAAGTTTAATATTGTATTGATTATTACTACTGTCATCGTACGTATTTTAAAATCTTCAAATTACACCGCTATCAATACATTTTGCACCATATCTGTGAGAATATGGCTAGATTGCCATAATAAAAAAATGAAAAAGTACAAACACAAATAAATAGAAATTGTCATTATTTGTCATTGTGATATTAATTAAGATCAACAATTTTAATTTCACCAACACCTTGAAGGCTGAAATTTTACTGACACAGATTTAAATGAGCCAGATCACTCCAGGACATGAATATATTGCAGCATACCACACTTTAAAACAGCTGTTACGCTTTTACAGCTTTTATGCTAAAGTGCTTGCAAGGAGACAGATTTATGATTTTAATTATTGTGTTGTGATATTTTACTTTCATAATAAATAGTTAAATAACATATACTGCTAACTCTAAACGCTATTGAAAGATGCGTGATAATATGAAGCAAATTTATATAACGTTCAAGAATTTTATCATACAGGTTAATAATTTGTAATTCTCACCCTTCGGAAAATCCAACCAGTTATACGCGGATTACGGCACCCATGGCCTTACCTGATGCAGCGGATCACGGGTTAGAACCCCGGTTGAATCATACCAAAACCTTTAAAAATACTACTAATAGCTGCCTCGATTGGCGCTCAGCATTAGCATGGTAAGTGTTAGGGTTGGTCGGCCAGGTGTCAGGATAATGTGACTGGGTGGGACATCATGCCACATGTCTGCGGCATGATGCCTCAAAGCTAGACATCGCTCTAAACTATCACACCGCAGACTTCGTAGCGATATGACTGAAACTCTCTCTCTCTCTCTCTCTCTCTCTCTCTCTCTCTCTCTCTCTCTCTCTCTCTCTCTCAATCTCTCTAACCGCCTTACCTTCTCGACTACGCGCTCATCGCAAATAAAAGACGGAATCTAGTCGTACGATTTGCGACTTGGTCACTCCTACGGAACACTGAACAACCTAATTTGAATGCCGATTGCTGCCACTCCAAAGCGTTGTGAAGAACTATCGAACTAGTTTTTCGTCCAGATGTAGCACTGACTGAAACGTTCCAAATGCATTTTTTTTCCACATGCATGGCATAAATAACAGATGTTTTCCGAACAAACAGTTGTTTCTTAACCATTTTTTTTCGAGGAAGTTTCTGACAAATACAATGCATGTTTCTTCAGCAAATTAGAATCTCAAAATTTGTCTGAGGTATGTTTTGTCTTCACAAAAAAAGCCAAGATGATACGAATGCAAGTAGTAGGTATAATATATATGATCATTTGCGCGTAGCAGACACGTTCGCATGCAAGCAGATCATCCGCCTTTTGTAATAATTGGAGAAATAAACTTCAGTTGTAATTCCCATCATTAAGAATTATAAAAAGAACTACTTTTATTAACATAACATAATATGGCGACGAAAGAGACAAAGTTTTGATCGAAACAGTGTCAGCCTTTCTTGTCAAAATATATCTGGTGCCCTTCGCAGGATGAGTATCACCGAACCCATCAAATAATTTGTATATGTTTTCTTACTGACGAAAAGCTTGCTTATACTAAAACGTTGTACACACACACACACACACACACACACACACACACACACACATATATATATATATATATATATATATATATATATATATATATATATATATATATATATATTCATGACGCATAACGAAATATGTTTTGCCGTTAAATTTATCAATTGTATTCTTGTGGACATCTCTCTCAATCGTTCCTCTGTATTGCAAGCTTTCTTGTCTTATTTTCTAGCAATGGTCGCCATAAATGATATGTCTAAATCCCTATAACCATGTTTAGAACGAACAGTGATAAGTTGATCGCTTGCATTATATATAGAAAAGATAAAGACTAGCTGAAAGGGCTTGTTCAAAGTTCTTCATTAAACGTAGATGGCTGGCTTTTGTCTTGAATTTACATCCTAATATTGACACGTTTTAATTAACTTTTTCATTTACTTCCCAGTTTTGCACAGATGGTTGCTTTACGTTTTAATTTACTTCACGATTTTGACGCTGATAGCTTTGTTTAATTGTTTATTTCGCAATAATTTGAACTAAACGGGAATTTCTTGTGTACGTTACGGGCTTTTTTAATGAAGTGTTTGACGTTACTGATGCTGTACCAAACAGACAGTTTAACCGGGTTTATTTGTCATACCAAATAATGTTGCATGTTATCACATAAGCAATCTCTTATAACATTTTTCCATTTTCATCTATACAACATTATGACAACAAAGAAATAAGATTCATACATTACAATGGTGGCACGTTGAAACCTGCTGGTAATTACAAAGACCAGAACAAAGACATAATCAATCTGGAGTGTCACACTAATGGGTGTTTTTGGAAAAACCAACTACGACTTCCTTGAGAATGCTTGACAGAATAACAATGATGACAGTAGTTCACTTAGTCGACCGTCCTTTGGAATGCTTGACAGTCATAACGATGATGACAGTAGTTCACTGAGTCGACTGTCCTTGAGAATGCTTGACAGTCATAACGATGATGAAAGTGGTTCACTTGGTCGAATTTCCTTGAGAATACTTGACAGTCATAACGATGATGACAGTAGTTCACTTGGTCGAATGTCCTTTGGAATGCTTGACGGTCATGACGATGATGACAGTAGTTCACTTGGTCGAATGTCCTTTGGAATGTTTGACAGTCATAACGATGACGACAGTAGTTCACTTAGTTGACTGTCATTGGGAAAGGCACAGAGCGTCTTTCGCTCGGATGATATAATCATTTAAGTGTAGGCAGTGCCATTGGGAAGCAAGCAAGCAACTAAATATTCGTGATTGGGATACCATCCAATGCATATATATTTTGCCCATAATTCATTATTTTTTTTTATTTTTGTGAACACAGCGACTCTCTTTCACTTCTGGCAACGACATAGTTCTTAGTTCATTCCCGTTACCTATCTATTTGCTGACGTTAAATAAAAATCATGATACAAGTTTCTTTAATAATTCATATTCTACCAGTACTTACCAGAATTCATATCTACTTCTGCAATGGTACTTTTAGTAGATTGTGGTGGTACGTAGTACCCAAAAGTGAAATGTATCTAACACAGTTACCATCAATACAAAACTATTTCATGCTAAGCGGATACATATGAACATCTTCTCTGTATTTACTGCTGCTAAAATCCATTTTGGATATGTAGTTAAATCCTCTAGCATAATGTTCGTTTTTATTTTTGACCTTTTCATAAGCTTGGATATTTTCAAAATGTAAATATTTATTGTCTACATATAGGTGTATATGTGCGTTTATGACTGCACCCCCTGAGGATGAACTTGTTTAAGTCAATTAAGTCAAATGGTAAAGAAATTGTTTGCTTATATCCTTATAAGCACTGTACTCGTGGGGCACACGCAGCATGGGTCAAGATGGGGTATGTGACCACCCAAATCATAAGCATATATATATATATATATATATATATATATATATATATATATATATATATATATATATATATATATATATATATATATATATATATAATGTCACAATATTCTTTTAAAAACTTAATAAATATTTCCTTTAGTTTGAGATCGCTTCTTATACTGACTCTCCCGGTCATGACTTTCTGACCCTCCCCCCTTGAGTAATCTTGACCCCAACCCGTAATAAATCCTGACACCACCAACCCTTCAAAAAAATTATACGGGCGCCTATATACGTTTATAAGGGACATCTTTTCCTAAAGGAGAGGAAGCCTTTCCCTGATCCTTGCGTGAAGGCAAATTTATGTCATTATGGGCGTTGTTTTATTTCTTACTTATACATGTCAAGCTAATGCTACCAATGAATCGTTAGCATGAATGATCCTACATCAAGCATGTATTATTGACCTTACATCGAGTATATATTACTAATCCTTCTACAAACATATATTACTGATTCTAATCTAGTATGTATCCTACATCACGCATGTATCACTTATTCTACAATACGTATGTATCCTACATCATGCATGTATTACTGACTCTGCATCAAGTATGTATCCTAGATCAAACTTGTATTACTGATTTTACATCAAGTATGTAACCTACATTACGGATATAGTATGGATCTTACATTGAGTATGTATTACTAATCCTTCTACAAACATGCATTACTTACTTTGTGTCTATTATATATATATATATATATATATATATATATATATATATATATATATATATATATATATATATATATATATATATATATATATATATATATATCCTGTATCCTACAGCAAGGATGTATTACAAAGTCTGCATCAACTATGTATCATACAGCAAGGATGCATTACAAATTCTTCATCAAGTATGTATCATACAGCAAGGATGCATTACAAATTCTGCATCAAGTATGTATCATACAGCAAGGATGCATTACAAATTCTGCATCAAGTATGTATCATATAGCAAGGATGTATTACAAATTCTGCATCAAGTATGTATCATATAGCAAGGATGTATTACAAATTCTGCATCAAGTATGTATCATACAGCAAGGATGATTACAAATTCTGCATCAAGTATGTATCATACAGATAGGATGTATTACAAATTCTGCATCAAGTATGTACCTTACATCAAGCTTATATTATTGATTTTGCATCAAGTATGTATGATACAGAAAGGATGTATCACTTACACTGCATCAAGTATGTATCCTTCATCAAGCATGTATTACTGATTCTAAATCAGGTATGTATACTACATCAAGCATGCATTACTGATTTTATATCAAATATGCATCCTACATCAAGTATGCGTTACTGATTTTATATCAAATATGCATCCTACATCAAGCATGCATTACTGATTTTATATCAAGTATGTATCCTACATCAAGCATGCGTTACTGATTTTATATCAAATATGCATCCTACATCAAGCATGCATTACTGATTTTGTATCAAGTATGTATCATACCGCAAGGATGTATTACAAATTCTGCATCAAGTATGTATCATACAGCAAGGATGATTACAAATTCTGCATCAAGTATGTATCATGCAGCAAGGATGTATTACAAATTCTGCATCAAGTATGCATCCTACATCAAGCATGCATTACTGATTTTATATCAAATATGCATCCTACATCAAGTATGCGTTACTGATTTTATATCAAATATTCATCCTACATCAAGCATGCATTACTGATTTTGCATCAAGTATGTATCATACAGCAAGGATTACAAATTCTGCATCAAGTATGTATCTTACAGCAAGGATGTATTACAAATTCTGCATCAAGTATGTATCCTACATCAAGTATGCGTTACTGATTTTTTATATCAAATATGCATCCTACATCAAGTATGCATTACTGATTTTATATCAAATATGCATCCTACATCAAGTATGCGTTACTGATTTTATATCAAATATGCATCCTACATCAAGTATGCGTTACTGATCCTTCATCAAACATATTACTGACTCTGTATCAAGTATGTATCCTACATCAAGCATATATTACTGATTCTTCATCAAACATGTATTACGGATCTTGCATTAAGCATGTATCCTCCTACATCAAGACTGTATCCTACATCAGGCATGTATTATTGATCCTTTATCAAACATATACAACTGATTCTGTATGAAGCATGTGTTAGTGATCCTTCATCTAGCATATATTACTGATTTTTCAAGCGCATATCCATGTATCCTTCATCAATTATGTAGCCTACATCAACATGTATTACTAATCCTTTATCAAACATGCACTACTGATCTTACCTCAAACTAGGGTCTTACACCAAGTATGTATCCTACATCAAGCATGCATTAGTGATCCTTCATCAAGCATGTATTACTGAGCCTTCATCAAGTGAATTACTGGCCCATCATCAAACACGCGTCCTACATCAAGTATGTATCCTACATCAAGCATGCATTAGTGATCCTTCACCAAGCATGTATTACTGAGCCTTCATCAAGCATGAATTACTGGCCCATCATCAAACACGTGTCCTACATCAAGCATGTATTACTAATCTTTCATCAATCATGTATGACTGATATTACTGATCCTTCATGAAATATACAAAACTGATCCTACATAAATCATGCATTACTGATCAGTCATCAAGCATGCATTACTGATCCGTCATCAAGCATGTATTACTACTGCTCCTTCATCAAGCATGCATTACTGATCCGTCATCAAGCATGTATTACTTCTGCTCCTTCATCAAGCATGCATTACTGATCCGTCAGCAAGCGTGTATTACTGCTCCTTCATCAAGAATGCATTACTGATCCTACATAAATCATGCATTACTGATCCGATATCAAGCATGTATTACTACTGCTCCTTCATCAAGCATGCATTACTGATCCGTCAGCAAGCATGTATTACTACTGCTCCTTCATCAAGAATGCATTACTGATCCTACATAAATCATGCATTACTGATCCGATATCAAGCATGTATTACTACTGCTCCTTCATCAAGCATGCATTACTGATCCGTCAGCAAGCGTGTATTACTGCTCCTTCATCAAGAATGCATTGTGCTGATCCGTCAGCAAGCATGTATTACGGATCCTTCATCAAGCATGCATTGTGCTGATCCGTAATCAAGCATGTATTACGGATCCTTCATCAAGCATGCATTACTGATTCTACATCAATCATACATTTCTGATTCTTCGCATGTATCGCATGATCAAGCAATATACATGTATTGAAATTTTAATTTTGTAATACCTAAAAAACCATTAAAAATGTGGACTGTAACTTTTACATATACTTTATGTCATGTCTATCTTTTCTGTAATAAATACCTAGTCACGTTTTATAGTCTCCTGCACAACCGAATATACGTCTTTTTAATAAATTTTGCAAGACGATTAGCCCCATTGAAACTATGAGAAAAATCGGATTTAGAACATTGCTATTTATTGTGTCCTTTTTAAGTATGAAAGCGAATTTCATAGTAATGGACGGATTTATTTTTACATATTATTAGCGCAAAAAGACCTGCAAATTTTAATGGGTGACAAAACTGCTTTCAAAACTTCTTATGCGTTCGAGATTATCTCGCTCAAGTCAGTTTAAAGTCGATAATTAATTGTCTTGGCCACGAAGCTGGACAACACTGCTTAATTATGAGACAAGATGATCATTACATTGTTACTTTGCATACATCATACGTTAAACTATACCAAATAGATTAGTAGGAAGTAATCTCATCTCCATTATCACTTGCCACAACGTTGCAGAAAAGAAAGACGAAACTCTGGTCAGTACAATGCCATGAAAAACTAATGTAAGCTCTTATATCCCCATGGATTCGGCGTTTGAATAGCCAGTCGGTAATTCGCGACCCTATAACCCAATGGGTCTGTTATTTAAATAGCCAGCTGGAAACGAATGACCGAACATCTGCAAAGGTTTGGTGTTTAAATAAACCAAAGGAAACTCGATTGTGACCATGTATCTACATAGTGTTTACATAACCCTTGGGTACTCCACTTGCTTTTCGCCACTCCAATATACCTTTCTTCCTAGAGTGGTGGCTGTAAATGAGTTCCAGTGGCCCGTTTACAATGATATCATTATAGTATTGACACTTTTTTCCTTCAAGAGCGTTGTTGATCATGCGGTTTATCCGAAACTAAGCGGGTTTTCTGTGCTGCCTTTGCTATATAACTTGGATAATTTACAGTGTTTTAACTTGGACAATATAAACTCTTTATAACTTTGAGAAAGTAACCTAATTATAGTTTGGACAATTTAAACTCTTTAGAACTTGGACAATATAAACTCTTTAGAACTAAAACATTTGTCTTTAAATTTGCTGTCAAAATTTTGCATCAACCTTTAAACAAAATATGTATATTATCACTGAGTATAACCCAGCAAATATATGCTAATACAGACCTCAATTTACCCACTTCATTAGTGTGTTATATATATTTGATTTAAATAATGTGCCTGACATTTGGCCATAGTAGAGGATTGTTGAAAGATGTTTAGTATTTATTGCTTGTCATGTTTTTGATTGAGGGTTGTAGATAGGGGTTTTGCATATCTGATTGTTGTCATGATTTTAACGGCAAACAAATGTTTGTAAAGTTTTACTTAAAGGGATAGTGGAATTTCCGTAGAGATGATTATTTTTCCACAGCATTATACTGCGACGTAGGTCAATTGAAATATATAGAGGTTTTGGTAAAATTTATTCCTATTTTAGGATTGGTCTATGGAATCAAAAACAGTTGTGTTCAGATATAATTTGAGAGGAATTATTTATTTAAATTATTCATTAGAATCATAAAGTATTCATAATCTTTTTTGCACTAATACAATACTTTGGAATTTTTGAGAACTCATTCAAACGACACTCTATATAGTATCATTGAGGTACATTAGGACCTACAAGGCTATTAAGTTCATTCAAAACGTCCATTACTTTTGGACTGGTCATTTGATATTGAGGAGTGTTTAGGATTTAATTCACGATGTTCGTAACGTCTTTTATATTTTCACTTTGGAACTTAGAGAGATAATTATTATTGATTTCTTTAGTTCGTTTTAGTTATACAATTTAAAATCTAAATTCGCAAAGTTTACACAGATATACTATATTTTCATTAACCGCCGATAATATCATTCTTTAATTTAATTTAATTTTAAATGCCATTTTATTTTAGATTTTCACGAATTTCAGTTACCAGGACTGACATTGCTTATTTCATTATTGAGATTTCAATTCTCACTTGTCGAACTACTTCGTGTAAATCAAAAAGAAAAGACACAAAAATAACTTTGGGACACTGTTTGAAGCATTTAAGTAACACACACAAACACACAAATATATATATATATATATATATATATATATATATATATATATATATATATATATATATATATATATATATATATATATATATATATATAAACAGAAGAAACAACAATCCTTATGAGGAAAAATCATAGTAAATACCTTCAAAATAGATTCATCTTCCATAATAAATACTTGGCAATTAAGAAAAAGAAATGAGTATGTTACTTTGCTGTTCTTTTAAGCCAAATGATTTTCCAGACTCTGGAGCCAGTGGGTATTTGTGTCGGTTTTAAGTGATCAAAAGTCAAGCAACAAAGAATAAGGTACTTCCGTTAAACAACCCACAAAGCTTTTATGTGTATTACGTCCTGTTGAACTTTTCCATAAATGATGATGATATTGCTACTAAAAATTATTTATATTTTATAATTGTAGACTTTTGGTTGTTACAGATCTGACTATCCGTGGTCTGCGATTTATTTACCGGCTTTGATACAAGAAAATCGTTTATAAACATTGAAGGATACTAGCATATACTATAAAGTGACAAAAATATTTCAACGTGTCAAATGTTGTAAAAAATATGAAGAATAAAAAAAAATGAATTGACTTTTGAACATGAAAATGCTGACTAACAATTATGCATTACTTTTTCCTGCACATATTATATCTGTCTTAAAGGATACTATTCTGAACTGGAGCACTATTTTTAATAAATACATCAGATCAATAGGAACTACTTTAGCGACATTTAAAATTAATTAAGGGAATCTGAATTAGTATGGACGGTGGGGAATAACTTCAGAGGGTAGTACTGGTTAAAGAGTATTTGAAATGATTGGTTATACACCTTGCAATCTGGAATTAATTATTACAGGTAGATGTAAGATTACTTAATATAGTTGATGATTCTAGCTCAGTTTGTAATATAGTCCACTGGCCCATGATACGTATCCATACATAATGCAGCACAAGAAAGATGTTATATTGCGGAAGAAAACAACATCGTATATATAAGAAGCAATATTCATGCAACTAATAATTATTACTCTTCTCGGATATAGGTGTGATACAAGTATATACTGCGCAATAAGCAAATGAACGGATTTAAGGGAAATCCTAAAACTTGTGAGGAGTAAGATTTGTGATATTGAGCTAAAGTCATATGTAGCAGGAGTCGTTGATAAAAGGGTTTCTCTAATCTTGAAGGCTTCTTTAGTAAACGATACTAAATAAGTCATCATAATTTTGCTAGTATCATTATGTATAAAGGACATACATTTTTCTAAAGTTGGAGTTTTATATACAAAGATGGATATGCATTTTCTTCGTAAATTCTCCATATAGCGGACAGGCAGTAATAAAATGGAATTCATTTTCGATGTTACCCGTACATATTTGACACAATATTTCCTCCTAGCAGATACTTTTATATCTTAAAGTATTACCTCTGATTGGCAAGTTTCCCACTCTAAACATAGTGATTATATAACAAAGATAGTTATCTCCCAACAATTCCAGATATTTTTAACAAGTAAATTCCACTCCCAATGACCTATAGAAGCTTGCCGAGTTTCCTTTTGATGAAAAATGTATACAACGAGTGGTATATCATTGATAAATAGTACATACTGAACATATATTTTATTTATATCACATGCCAATACATATATATATTTGCCCTTTGAACTCAGTTAAGATTTACTACCGTCAGCTGTGTATTGACAGAGTGAATGTACTCCTCACATCCGCGAATGTGCCCGCTACAAAATGTAGTTCTATGCCTTTTGTGGCTATGCACAATCAGTCTTGCATATTGATAAGTTGATTTTTTTTCTTTTTTCGAGTTTCAATTTTACTTCACATAGATTAAATCAGCAAAATACTTATGATTTAAAAATGAAAGATGGTTTTAGTAAAGTAGAGCACTTCGAACATTAGGTTAGCTAAGCCATTCACACGAACGCTAAGCCATTCACCTATCAGATCATGGAAATTAATGTGAAATAGAAACTAAGAGAAATGAGGAAACAACAAGAGGAAATTAAAATATTTTAATATATTTAAAGCTGATTTAAGTCATTATTCTGCTTTAGTAACAGTATCTCAAACCATACCCTCTCTCTCTCTCTCTCTCTCTCTCTCTCTCTCTCTCTCTCTCTCTCTCTCTCTCTCTCTCTCTCTCTCTAATAATTTGGTCGGTTTTACTAACTTTTACCATCATTCATATGTCAAAAGATATCGTTGATTGACACAAACGAAAATTTTCTACGTTCGTCATTTCATCGATTTTAGCCCGTATCGTGCTACGATGAGAGAGAGAGAGAGAGAGAGAGAGAGAGAGAGAGAGAGAGAGAGAGAGAGAGAGAGAGAGAGAGAGAGAGAGAGAGAGAGAGAGAGAGAGAGAGAGAGAGAGAGAGAGAGAGAGAGAGAGAGAGAGAGAGAGAGTGAGTTTTGGTAGACATAATTTGCAACTTTGTATAATTGATAAACACTGTTGATAAATCCCAAGGAAAGTGCACAGGTATCGTTACGACAAATTTTTCTCTTGCAGGTTTCTTGGTGTAATTTCTATTTCAAGGTTTCAATCCAGCCCAAATTCCTTATCTCTCACTCCACATTAATGGGCAGTATGTCCGTTATGCATGAAAGGAGGAATATACATATATATATATATATATATATATATATATATATATATATATATATATATATATATATATATATATATATATATATATATATATATATATATATATATATATATAAACCTCTACATTTCTATCCCCTACAAACGCAACGTTTTCGTGTTTATTTGTTTGTCGTAACTATGTTTTGTACTTGCCTTTGAAAAAGACTCATTAAGAGTCGAAAGCGCTTAGGCTAGTTAGTTACTAGTTTCGTACTGTTCGTCGTCAGTTTAAGTAGTATAGGAAAACCAGGTTTTCAACTCACTTTGTTTTTTTACCCTCCAAACAAGTATAAATTATCCCCCACCCCACCCCCTTTTCTTCCAAAATAAACCAGGTTTTCAACTCACCCTAGAGGAAAACCAGGTTTTCAACTCACTTTGTTTTTTTTACCCTCCAAACAAGTATAAATTATAGTCCTAAATTATCCCCCACCCCACCCCCTTTTTTTCCAAAATAAAACAGGGTTTTGACTCACCCTCCCCCACCTCTTTTTTTTCCCCCTACTACTACCTGTAAACAGGTATTTTGTAACCAAACAAAACAACAGGTGTTGGAATGCGATAAACTCTTTACACAGAGGTGACTAATTTGTTAGAACAGCGCATGTGTGGAATACAATTATTCTAAAGACGGCAAACGGGTTTTACCACAAGATAACAGGATGAAAATTAAAATGTGCATTAGAATGTTTCAGTTAACAAGGTGGAAATTAAACTAGCATTAGAATGAAAATGATATTATTTTAGTTATATTATATCTTAAGTTTAGATAAAATTTTACGTTACTCATATTTTTTATGATATTTTTTTTCATACTTGCTAACCCTCATTGGTAGAATGTCTGTTAACATATTGTCAATAATACGAAATTCACGTAATAAATCATCCATATTATATTTAACTCCTCGTAGGTAAGACCGGATGTGATCAAGTAGTTTCTTGTAAGTTTTAATTGATGTTAAACAACCGTGCTTCTTTATCAAAAGTCTTGGTTCTACTTTTTTACACACCGCTGTAAGTGAAACACCAATAGCGGATATGATTAACAAAAAGGGATTTAATGATACCCCACTTGAAATTATACCAGAACTAGTCATTAACAAGGGTAGATAAGATATTACTCGAAGGATCTTGTTGTAGTATTTGTAACATTTTTTCACACACCAAAGTTTTCTATGATAATATTTATAATATTGTATTAATGCGTCCACATCCTGTTCTGAAATATCTTTTGAAATATGATTGAAATCAACTATACTTCTTTTCATTATAATATTAGTTCACATAGTCCTATGTTTGGTTAATTCATAATAAGAGCTGGTTGTTCAGCTATAAATTCCAAACACCAGAGAAAAATTATTAATTTTAAAGTTTTATCAACTGGTTCAAGTACAAATTCTTCTTCAGAATTTTGGTTTATTATTACAGATAATACTCCAGATGAGTCATCATTTAGATGACGAGATAGATATTTGGTAGATATTCTAAACTTTGCACTGCTAAGCACTGACAATCTATACATACCAGTAACTTCTGCAGTGTATTTGATAGAATTATTTTGCCTCGTCCATGTACTAGACCCAGATGCAACAGTATACACAATATTTTTAATCTGTTTGTGAGGTATTTTAATCATATTTGTTTTCTCAACAATATTAGGAATTCCACTAATAATATCATTGAGTTTTGTGTTAATATTAGCGAGTGTAATGTCAACATTTGATGGATTTCCAAAAAATTCATCTCTAATTTTGTTTATGCTTCTGCGAAAACTTGAAAATGTGTTCACGTGACTGGTAAAATTATTTTTGAGTGCTGTGATTTCATTAGTAATTAAAGCGTCCCAATCATTGACATATTTTTTAGTGACAGCATCCCCATCCTCAGTTGGGTTTCCAAGATCTGTAATCTTATTTTGTTTCATAACAATATTCCCACTAAATACATCACCATCTTTTTTAACAAAATCATTAACTGACCTACCAGAATCTTGTATATTACCTAGATTGTTAAAAGTAACGATATTATTAGCAATCGCAGCAGTATTTCGTACAACTACATCTGACAGTTTTACATTACTCGTCTTTAATCGTCCTTCTTTGTCTTGGAAAATGACAACTTCATCTGGATCTACGCTGGTAAGATTTAGTAAATTATTGATTTCATTTTTGAGCCGATCAAGAGTTGCATATTTGGATAAGTCACCTTTAAAACGTTTTGTGGATAAATCTTCTAATAGTGTTCCAAATTTTGTATAGTAGCTCATTATTTACTATCCTAGATAAAATTATCAACACTAGTTTAATATTATACAAAATGGCAAAATCGTCGATACTAAACTTTGATACAGAGAGACTAGTGAAGCATAAACATAATAATGAACTTCCTGATTGTCATTATCTTATTGTTGGGCGAACTGGATCGGGGAAAACAAATTTGCTTATGAACTTGCTTCTTGGTGATAATTTTAACTACGATAGAGTTTATATTTACACAATCAATCCACAGCAAGATAAGTATGAGTTATTAAGTGAGTATAATGAAAAGCTTCGTGATGATCTTAAAGCTGGTGAAGATTTTTTTATAATTAGGCAGCCAGAAGATCTTATTCCAGTTAATCAACTTGATGCAGATGAACATAAGATAGTAGTTTTTGACGATATTCCGCTAAATAACATGGAGATGAATAAAATAAGATCATATTTTTCACTATCCCGTAACAAACAGTGTAATTCTGTTTATCTCGCTCAAGGATTTTATAATGTTGATAGGTTTATTAGGCGAAATACGGGTTGTTTTATTTTATTTCCAGGACTGGATAATGTTGACGTTAGAAATATTGCAAGCGAGCAATGCGGTGGCGTGACAAAAGATAAGTTTATTGAACTTTACCGTAATGCTACAAAAGATAAATTTAACTTTTTCTTATTTGATAAACTTACAAATGATCCAACTAAAATGTTTCGCTGTTGTATTAACACTTACTTACAATAAAGCGTTTCAATTTTATAAAATTTATAATTATAATAATGGACAAACGAGCAAGATACAGACAACACATAGAAGATCTAAAAAAACTTGCTCAATCTCAGGCATCACTTAAGCAAAAAGTACAAGAAGCGCGACGTGGGCAAGTAACTGCTACAGAAACAACAGCTACAATTTTCAAGCCGGTTACTGAAGCATTATTAGGTAAACAACCTGAAACTAAACCACTGTCAGAAGAAGAACTTAAACAACTACAGGAAAAAGGTTTGGTTGGAATTGTTAGAGAACAACAGGAAGCAGCTGCTGCAAAACTTGTTACTAGATCTGATGAAGAAAAGAGAAAACTGATTGAGGCACTTACAGCAAATATAGCTGATCCTGCGGCTAGACAAGCAGAAACAGATCGATTGATAAACAATCCGCTGGAACTTGAGCGAAGATTAGCAGAGTTAACAACACAAGGAATAACAAATATTATAACAAATTTATCAGGAGACATAAAAGATATCAGAGAGGAGCAACAAAGAGTCGGTGATCTTACTGTAAAGTTTATGGAAGTTGGAGATCAAAGATTTTATTTTACAAAAAGAGCAAATGATGAGATAAAAGTTAGTGAATATAATGATTTTTTAAACAAAGAAAATATAAGGGGTATTGATGATATAAGCAAGTGGACTGATGCAGAATATCAAGCATTAATCGATAAATTTGATGTAATATTTAATGACGGAGCTGCTGCTAAAGATGAATTAAACACGGTTACAGAGATTAATAATATGATTCCACTTTATGAAAGAATGAGAAAGGGTGTCATTGCTCTCACGTTTAAAAAAACAGCAGAAAATAGCAGAGCAAAACCTTTTGGTAAAGGGTGGAGTTTTAAAAGAAAATTTGATAAACTCGATAAATCTCGTGTAGAAAAATATAGAAAAGAAAAAACAGGAACTGGTGTAAAAGTATTTACTTCAACTACTGAAATGATAGGTAGATTAATGTTATTAATATCATCAAAGGAAGCTGGGAATGTTAGTGTTGAACTTGATAATGAAATCATTGACATACTTGATCATCTAAGATCGAGTGAATTATTAACATCTAACGAATATGAAACTTTACACCACGACTTAATCGCGGCGACTTAATTTTGTAAAATGATATAATATTAAAGGAATGCAAACAACATTATTACTAAACTCTAGCGAGTCTACAGAAGATAGCGCAAATTTTTCAGTAAATTATATTCCACCTATAGAACTAGATCCTACAAAACAATATGAAATTGGATTAATTTCTTGTACTTGCTGGAATGCTATACCTAACGTGAAAAATGATGTTAACGATGAAATGTATTTTACTATGATTACAACACCTACAATATCTACAACAAAAAAAATAAAAATTCCGCAAGGAGCTTATAATATTGAAGATCTAAACAAGACGATCAAAGAGCTCATAACAAAAGCTAACGGTGTGGCTGATAATTTTGAATTAGCAGCAAATTATAACACATTGCGAACTAGGATAACTTTGAAAAATATAGCAATCAATCTTGAACCAAGAGAAAGAAGTATTGCACAACTGTTAGGATTTACTGAAAAAACTTACACTGCACTTGATCAGCCTATTACATATGACAGTGAACTGCCATCAAATATAACAGAAGTAAATACAATATTAGTAAATTGCTCTACTGCTTCTGGCTCTTATACATCAAAAGGTAGCAAAGGTCAAACGATTTACAGTTTCTCACCAGAAGTCCCGCCAGGTTCTCTCATGCAAATAACTCCACGACATATTATCTATTATCCTTTAAACGTTGAAGATCAAATAACAAGTATAAGGATGCAGTTGACAGATCAATCAGGAAAACAGTTACATGTTAGTAATGAAATTGTAACTTATTATTTACATCTACGCGAGCAAAAGTAAAAATTATGCAACATCAAATATAATGAAACAAAGAAAAAAAGTTTATCGAAGAAAAATAGTAGGAGGATTTTTTGGAAATATATTCACTAAAGTTATTAAAAATATTCCAGGACTAGCGCGTAAAGTTGCACCAATTGCTATTGACGCGGGTAAAGCTTTTGCAACTGGGGCTGCATCTGCCGCTGGGACTGCGGTGGGACAAAAAATAGCTAATAAAATAAAAGGAGATCCACCGACTGCATCTGAAATAAAACAAGCTATCTCAGAAATCGCTCCAACAAAAGAAACTCAAAAAGCTATGATAACAACAACAAAAAAATTATTATCACCAAAGGGCGAGCAGATCATACAAAAATTAATATCTAAAGTAACAATGCCGCAATAAAATTTTATATAATCTAATAAAATAAAATGTCTACTAAAAATTATCTCGAGTTAACAGAAACTTATGACATCGACAACGATGTGACAGAATTCGAGTTTGTTGAGTACCTTGATGAAAATTCTAACGAACCAAATAAAACTGGTATTAGAACCTTTAACACCAGAGACGAAGATGTATTTCTACTGCCACATAAGGCTATGTTAGAAGTTCGTGGTCAGATTATGACAGTAGCCAATCCACCTGCTGCATTTGCAGTTGGAGCAGAAGTAGCTCTTATAAATAACGGTTGGAGTTTATTCAAAAGTGCTAGATATCAACTGGCTAATCAAACTGTAGAAGATATTTCGAGTCACCTACAAGTTGCAAGTACAATTTTAAATATTATTTCGTTTTCCGACGATTACTCGAGATCAACTGCAACTAATATGATGTGGTTTAAAGATACTGGGCGGGGTATAGCTGAATCAACAGAATTTTTAAAGAGAGGCGCTATAGTACATGGAGCTAATGCTGATGAAAATACTGTAATTGTGAGAAATTTTCTCATTGCTAATGCAGACGCGCTAGGTATTGTTGCACCAGGTGCAGCTGCTAATGCAGACGCTACAAGAGTTTCTCTTACAGCAGCTTTTAATAATCTAAATATAACACCACCAGCTGTAGCTGCAGACGGTACTGCGATGTTAAATTTACTTCTTAACACACTTGATGTGAGAAATCCACGCTATAACGAAGGCTTTGCTAGGCGAAGAAAACTTGCAGCAGGATCACGTCAAATTACAATGATGCTTCCGCTAAGTATGATTTTCGGCTTTTGTCGCGATTATGATAAAGTATTTCGCGGAGTAAAACATACTCTTATTTTAGATCGAGCAGACCAAAACGATTGCTTGTTTAGATCTGGAGGGGTTGATGTACAGTTTATCATAAACAAACTTTCTTTGTGGATGCCACGTATAACACCATCAATCACTAAAATGT
The DNA here is from genome assembly GCA_016746295.1 of Potamilus streckersoni. Taxonomy (NCBI): domain Eukaryota; kingdom Metazoa; phylum Mollusca; class Bivalvia; order Unionida; family Unionidae; genus Potamilus; species Potamilus streckersoni. The sequence goes on from JAEAOA010000375.1 coordinate 923,034, forward strand.
CAGAACTAAATAACACGCTTGATAAGCATACAAACAGAATTTACTTTAAGCAGCATAAGGTATATCAGACAGCGGTTCCAAATACTACTGACTACACGTGGAGGGTCACAACAACATCAAGCGAACAACTGCCGAGAAATATCTTTGTCGTATTTCAACAACAAGCTCGACGAGGTAACCAACAACAAAATAATGCAGTATTTGATCACTCTGATGTCAGACGAATATACGCTAGATTAAATTCAAAGCAATATCCAGAACGAGCTATCGAGTGTAATTTTGCTGATGATGTTAATAAAAATATTTCTCGACCGTACATGTACCTGCTTGACGCAATACAAAAATATCAAGATGTTGAAGATGGAACTCAAATATCAGTAGAAGAATTTCGTACGCTTTATCCTATATTTCATTTTGATGTTAGTAAACATAACGAGCGAGCTGTAGACAGCACAGCGGATATTGAAATTACCTGGACACTTGGGGCGGTTCCAGTAGCGCCGTTATACGTATACGCATTAGTGATTAGTGATAGATTTATCACGGTAGATTCTATTGGAGGTAAAATGACAGTTCAAGTTTAATCTACAGTTGTTATATAAAATGGCAAAGTATATTGTAAAAGAAGTGTATTTGACTGATGGCCAAGTTAAAAAATTAGTAGCTGCTACTGCAAAGCGAGAACAGGTATCATTAAAAATCAATCCTAATATTTCTGATGGTGTTTTAACAAAATTAATGCTAACAAAAAATCAAGTAAAAAAGTATGATCGTAAAAAAACTTTTGTTTTAAATTTGAGTGCTGCACAAATGACAGCGATGGTAAAAGAAGGTGGTTTTCTTGGTCCGGCATTATCAGTATTAACTAGTACAATAATACCTAAACTTTTGCCGGTGTTGGGAACATTAGGACTAGCAGCAGCGTCTGGAGCAATATCTGGCGCAACGAAGAAAGCAGTCGAAGGTAATGGTATCATTCGTGGAAGTGGAATAAAAAAATTGTAAATTTTATGTAAATAATATATTATAATGCCACAAAAGAAAAAGAAATCACCAACAACAAAAAAAAAGAAAGTAATAAAAACAAAATCACCAACACCAAAGTGCAAATGCATATGCAATCAAACAAAACAAGGAGGAATTATTCCGTTCGCTCCACTTTTGGCGGGACTAGCGGGAAGTCTGCTGCCAAATCTTTTAGGAATCGGACGTGGTCTAACATTACCAGGAACTCGTCGACCCCGTTGAGTAATTTTGATATCATTGATAAGTTAAAAGCGGTTCCTGGATTTCACGGAGTTTATTCTAAAGATGAGCTCTCAGCAATAAAATCACCATCTGCTGTAAGTTCATGTGTTATTAATATACAAGATTTTAATGACGGATCTGGTACGCATTGGGTAGCAGTTTATAATAATAATTATTTTGACTCGTTTGGACTTCCTCCAAGCGATGTAATAAAAAAGTATATGAAAAAAAATTTTACAAAAGTATATTATTCATCAAATCAACTCCAACCTGTTGGAACGTCTGCTTGCGGATATTATTGTATTATGTTTATCCGACAGATGAGCAGAAATCTTAATTTTTTAAAATTTATTTTACAGTTTGATAAGCAACCTTCTCACGCTAATGATGAGATCGCAATTAATTTTATCTAAACTTATAAGTATAATAATGTCAACATACTGTCTCAAGTGTAAAACTAAAACAGAAGGTATTAATGAAACAACAGAAAAAACAAAAAACAACAGGATAATATTAAAAAGTATTTGTGCAATCTGTGGAAAAAGAAAAAATACATTTTTAAAGAAAACGTCCCCAGCGATAGTATCTCCAGCGACGTCGCTAGGATCTGGTTATCCTAATATTATTTTAGTCGACGACTAAAAATATAGAATGATATGCAACTGTGATTCTGACAGAGATTTGTGTATTGAGCAAAATAAAATTGTCGCATACTGTCAATGTTGTAACAACAGAGAAATAATAGGGTCAGGTATAGATATACATAAACTAATTGGAAAATTACCAAAACCAAAAGGCGGTTGGACATTGCCAGGGCATCGGTATACTGGTCCATGGAATCCGCTAGATCAACAACTAGATGAAAACGACAATCCATTGCCAGGACAAGAGCCTTACAATCAAGTGGATGCAATAGCAATGCGTCATGATATCTGTTATCGTGATCATGAAAACTCAAAATTAGATTGTGATAAAGTAATGTTAGACGAATTACGTGATATGAAGCCAACAAATCTACGAGAACGTTTTGATAGAAAATTTGTTCAGGGAATAATTGGAGCAAAATATAAACTTGGACTCGGAGAGTCTCGTCAATCACCTCACGATCGGGGAAATAAAGTATATGATGATCTTGCAGTCGAACTACACAGACCTAAAAAAAAAAGTTCCAACGACGTAAAGTTGTCGCTAATGGTGTAGATGATATCTGGGCAATAGATTTGGTGGATGTATCCAATCTAGCTCAGTTTAATGTTGGCGCTGATGGCGCTCCAAAAAGGTATTTGTTTAATGTTATAGATGTTTTTAGCAAATATGCTTTCAGTGTACCTGTTTCGGATAAGACAGGAACTTCAATGACCGATGCGCTAAAGCAGATAATAACAAGCACAGAAAGAAAACCAAACAAAATCTGGACTGATCATGGATCTGAGTTTTTTAACAAAAAGTTTGAACAGTTTCTAGAACAAAATAATATAAAAAGGTATGTTACAGGAAATGAGGGTAAAAGCGTTGTTGTTGAGAGATTTAATCGCACGCTAAACGAGAAAATACACAAACATATGACAGCTAAAAACACCAACAGGTACATCGATGACCTTTCTCAAATCGTAAGCGAATATAATAACACGAAACATCGAACCATCAAAATGACACCTAAAAAAGCTGTTAAAAATCCAATATTAGCAAATGAAAACATGTACCGCAGACATAAATTTAAGGTTGGTGATAAAGTTAGAATTTCTTTGACAAAAAAGGTATTTGCAAAAGGATTTACTCCGAACTGGAGCGAAGAAGTTTTTGTAATTGATAAGGTACTTTTAACAGTACCTGTAACGTACGTTTTAAAAGATCTGGCAGGGGAACCGATTGTAGGTAGTTTTTATGAACAAGAACTACAGAAAACTGAGCAGGATGTTTTTGTTATCGAGAAAGTGATTAGAAAAAAAGGGGATAAAAGTTTAGTCAAATGGCGTGGGTATAGTGATAAATTTAACAGTTGGATCCCAACCAAGCAGATTATGATATAATGCTATTATAAATTAACTCATACTTTTGTTTGACAGATTTACATTTTACTGGTTTACATAATGATATTAGATACTGCTTACGATCGTTAGAGATCGTCATTAGATTAAAAATCTTGACAAATATGAAATCAAATTTAATATTTTTCTGTCGGCCTGGAATCTTGATATTTAAAAAAGGTTTGATTAACTGCCAGAACAGTTGTTGTTCGGCAACAGTAAAATTAAATTTAATTAGCTGCTTAGTAATGTGATACTTAACATTATACCGTTTAGTTGTTGATCTGCTGTAATTAGATCTGTCAGCAACAGTGACTATTTCACCATCATCATCAGATTCATTGTTATATAAAATATCATCTTCGCTATAACCAACAGATTTGTCTATAAAATCTTTGGAAAATGTAATACTATGTATGACATCATCACTGACGACCTTATCACTGACGACCTTATCACTAGTATCTTCTTCGTAGAGTTCAGCGAGTCGTTTCATCAAGTCCATTATTATAATATATTTTTATCTAATTTATTATTATAAGATGACTGATGAGATAAAATATCACCAAAAAGTTAATATAGTAAATTATAACGAACTAGCTGAAGCGGTAAGAAAATGTTTGTTGGGTTATAGTGTTGATGTTATTGTAATGCAAGGTGATTCTCATAAAATATTACTAACAGAAGCAGAAAAAAATAAAATTAATGAAAGTGCAGTAACGACGCTAAAATTTAATCACGATGATATCATAGCATTTGCTCATCATTGCTTGACTAAAACCGAATTACAAAATATTATTGATCATCATATCTAAAACCAATCCTAGCATCGTATTCTCTTGAAAAAGTTGATTTTGTTGCTCCATCAGCTATAATTTTTACGACTGCGGGATTTATCTTATAATATTTCGCCGCAGCTGAAATCGATTTGAATTCGATCTCCTCATCCGTTTCGAGGTTTTTTGAAATAACAGGTTTTATTGGGCATCTAAAATTAATACCATTACTATTTTTTCCTTTTCTCACATTTTCCTGTTGCGTTACTATCTCCAGATTTTCCAATCGATTATCAGTTTGTATATTATTGATGTGATTAATAACAAGACCATTGGGTATAGATCCATTGAACACCTCATAAACAAACCTATGACCAAGATAACGAACTTGATTTGTTGATGTTCCTCTAACAGTTACCCTGATATATCCCATATTGCTAATATTACTAAGAACTTTTTTAGTTTTTCTATTTCTAATAATACCGCGATCGTTAGCCTCGTATAAATCAAATACTGGGTGCGGCTGAAACTCATCTTGTAAGGATAAATTTTCAATATTATCATCAGTGACTTTACCATTATAATGATATACACGCTGTCCCTCTGGAATATCATCGCAGAACAACGTGTAAATAAAATCTTTTCTAAATATTGCAATCCTCTCGGCATTATCTCCCTTTACACTAATATTATAACCCGCTGACGTTAATTTGCCAACAGGTATTCTAGTTTTAATGTTAATAACCGAACTAATTACATTTCCAGCGTATAAGTTATACTTTGGGTGAATTTGATAAATCTCTTGCTCACGTGCGCTTGTCAGATTTACTGTCATTATATTATAGGTAATATTTTTTATCTCTAATTGATTTTTAGCGCATGCGCAGTGTGAGGTAAAGTTATGTTTTGGGTGAACTTGATGTGCTTCTTGCTCACATGTGTTTGTTAGATTTGCTGTCATTATATTATAGGTAATATTTTTTATCTCTAATTGATTTTTAGCGCATGCGCAGTGTGAGATAAAGTTATACTTTGGGTGAATTTGATATGTTTCTTGCTCACATGTGTTTGTTAGATTTGCTGTCATTATATTATAGGTAATATTTTTTATCTCTAATTGATTTTTAGCGCATGCGCAGTGTGAAAAAATTATCAATTAGATATTACATTATAGTATAATAATGTTAAAATTGCGTGATATAGCTAAGAGAAGTTTTATGGGAGAACCTAATAAAATAGCGACTGCTTTTGCAGGTTTTGATAATAGTTATCAGTTTGATAATCAAATTGTTTTAGTAAATTTTAATGCCACTAATCTTTACCACCTATTACAGACAATTGTAAAACGTGAGCTCGAAAAACACAAAAGTATCAGATTATTTGTGCAATATCATGTTATATTTTCAAAGTTAGTTATAATGGAAGAATTAACTAACAAGGAAATTGCAGAACCTTATATTAACGCAAAATCGAGACGTGTTTTGCTTGGGACTGATCTGTTATCACTATCTGATGAAATACACCAAGAAATTGGAAAAAAAATAGAGGAATTTAGTCAATTAGGTTCGGGTTGGAAGTTTGAAATGATTAAAGGAATATTGTTTCACACGATGAAATATAATGTATTACGAGGTAGTTCATACGTCGACCTGCCACCAAAAATAAAAAGTAAAAGATGTTGTATAAACATCAAAAACGTAGATAACAAATGTTTCCAATGGGCTGTTCTTTCCGCACTATTTCCAGCAGAAAAAAACGCTACTCGTGTTGAAAGGTATATCAGTCATGTGTCTAGATTAAATTTTAAAGATATTAACTTTCCAGTGGCAGAAAATCAAATACCAAAATTTGAAAAGCAGAATAATGTTTCAATTAACGTTTTCGGACTAGATGAAAAGGAGGACGTATATCCGAGATATATTTCAGAAAAAGCTTCACAATCAACTATAAATTTACTGTACTACAAAAATCATTATGTTTGGATTAAAAACTTTAACGGACTAGTTGGTAGACAGTACAATAAGGATAAGAACAAAAAGTTCTTTTGTTACCGCTGCTTGCATGGCTGTACAAGCAATGAAACATTACAAAAGCATTTGCAGTACTGTAGTGATGTGCAAAGAATAACAATGCCATCTAAAAAAGATAGTGTGTTACAGTTTGTCCATCATAATCACAAACTAAAAATTCCTTTCGTCATATACGCTGATTTCGAATGCCTACTTCAACCTGTACTTGGTGTAGAAAATAATCCTAATCAATCGAGTACAAGAAAAGTTCAAAATCATGTTCCGTGTGGAGTAGCATATAAGGTAGTTTGTTGTACTGATTCTAGATTATCTAAATCAATCAAATTATATCGTGGTAAAAATCCAGCTGTTTGGCTTCTCAAGCAGTTGATTAATGAAGTTGATAATATATTTACTCATTTGAAAAAAGTAACGCCAATGTTAAAATTAACACCTCAACAAGAATCCAATCACGAGCAAGCAGAAATTTGTCATATTTGTGAAAAAGCTTTTGATGATGATAAAAAAGTACATGACCATTGTCATTTGACTGGACAGTATCGTGGAGCGGCTCATAATCAGTGTAATTTAAAATTTCATGCTCCAGATTTTATTCCGGTTATTCTTCACAATTTTCGAGGATATGATAGCCATATTATAGTAGAAGCTTTTGGTGATCTTGAGATAAAAGCTCATCTAAAACTCGATAACGTCATCAAATGCATCCCAAATAATTTTGAAAAGTACATGTCAGTTACGCTAGGTAAATTACGTTTTATTGACAGCCTGCAGTTTATGGCAGCCTCGTTAGATGAGTTAGTGAAAGGTTGTAGTAAATTTGATAACCTAAGAGACTGTTTTGGAGATAAATTTAATCTACTAGCTAAAAAAGGAGTTTTTCCATACGAATACCTCGACGATTGGAGTAAATTTGATGAAATATCTTTACCTGACAAAGACAAATTTTACTCACAACTTAAAAATGAAAATATAACTGATGACGAGTACAGGTATGCACAAGATATCTGGAAAGAGTTTGATTGTGAGACTTTTGGTGATTATCATGATTTATACCTGAAAACTGACGTGTTATTATTAGCAGATGTTTTTGAAAGTTTTCGTGAAGTGAGTTATAATAATTATGGACTAGATCCTTGCTGGTATTATTCTGCCCCTGGGTTGTCATGGGATGCTTTGCTAAAGTTTAGTAAGGTAAGGTTAGAATTACTGACTGATGTTGATATGTTCAATTTTATTGAAAAAGGTATCCGAGGTGGTATTAGCGTGATAACAAAAAAATATGCTGAAGCAAACAACAAATACCTGAAACAGTATAACCCTGACCTTCCTTCGAAGTATATAATTTATCTAGATTGTAATAATCTTTACGGTGGTTCGATGGCAGAACCAATGCCTTTTAGCGGATTTCATTGGATCACGGTTGATCGATTTCTATCAGAGACAGAAAAAAAGATACCTGACGATGTTTCCTATTTCGTTGAAGTTGATCTTGATTATCCAAATTCGCTACACAAATTACATAACGATTACCCTTTCTGTGCGGAATCGATGGTTATAGATTATAGTTTGTTATCAAAAGAACAACAAGCGTTAGCATCACCAAGGCAACATTCCATGGTCAAGAAACTAGTACCAAATTTACTTGATAAGAAAAATTATGTTTTGCATTACAAAGTTTTCAAACAAGCAGTCGATGCTGGTCTTGTGTTGAGAAAAGTTCATCGTGTACTAAAATTTAATCAGTCGCCGTGGATGAGAGGTTATATTAACTCCAACACTTCAAGAAGAGCTGCAGCAAAAACAGAGTTTGAGAAAAACTTCTTTAAACTGATGAACAATTCCGTTTTTGGTAAGACGATGGAGAATATTAGGAAACGTGTAAATATTGAAATAGTTAATGATGTCAATCGCAGAAACAAACTTGTGTCAGACGATGATTTTGTGAGCATGAAAATATTTAATGAAAATCTTGTTGCGATACAAAGAAGAAAAACAAATCTAAAACTAAACAAGCCGATCTATGTTGGAGCTGCAGTGTTAGATTTATCAAAGTGGATGATGTACGATTTTCATTACACTTTTGTTAAAAATCAGTGGCCGGCTAGTAGATTATTGTTTACTGATACTGATTCACTCGTGTATGAAATTGAATGTGAGGACATCTATCAGGACATGTACGATAATCGACATCTGTTTGATCTTTCCGATTATCCACGTGACAGTAAATTTCATGACGACATAAATAAAAAGGTTATTGGTAAGTTTAAAGATGAAATGAACTCGAGCGCTATCAAATACTTTATCGGATTACGTAGTAAAATGTATGCCGTATTGTTAGATAATAATAAAATAACGAAAAAAGCCAAAGGTCTGCCTCGTAATTTTGTTAAAAAGTTTATGAAATTTGATGACTACAAGTACGCGCTTGATGGTGGTGTTAGTTTTATGAGAGCTATGGCAATTCGAACTAATCATCATAAACTCGAAACAGATGTCATTATCAAACGTGGATTGTATAATTTTGATGACAAACGCTATTGTGAAAATGGGGTAGATACATTTGCCCTTGGGTATTGTTATGATGATAGATCTATACTCGACATTATCTTTTCCAACTGAAATTTTATCTAAACTTATAAAATAATGCTTGAAAATTTGACAATGACAAATAGCTACAATAGTAACATCAAATATCTAATGATGGACGGTAAACAATTGACAGTTGAATTTAATAATGAAACATCAGGTATATGTTTTAATGGAACATGTGACAAGTTAAAACTTTCGCTCATCAGATCTGATAACAGCATGTATTTCAATTATCTCGAACAATTGTATCAAAAGTTGCTAACGGAATTTAAAAACTTTCACAGCCCCATTAGCCAACAAAACTATACTAAACTCACAATTGATCTCGATCGGTCAAAGGTATATTTTATCAACAAAAAATATCCTCTGAACAAACCAGAAATGAAAGATCTGTTTGAGTCCCGTCGCTGTGTGAGTGGTAAAGTAAAATTTAGTATCTATAGTCGTGATAGTGAAATATTTTTAATATCAACAGTTGAAACATTAATCATTGGTAACGAGATATAAAATAATATCATTTTCATTCTAATGCTAGTTTAATTTCCACCTTGTTAACTGAAACATTCTAATGCACAGTTTAATTTTCATCCTGTTATCTTGTGGTAAAACTCGTTTGCCGTCTTTAGAATAATTGTATTCCACACATGCGCTGTTCTAACAAATTAGTCACCTCTGTGTAAAGAGTTTATCGCATTCCAACACCTGTTGTTTTGTTTGGTTACAAAATACCTGTTTACAGGTAGTAGTAGGGGGAAAAAAAGAGGTGGGGGAGGGTGAGTCAAAACCCTGTTTTATTTTGGAAAAAAAGGGGGTGGGGTGGGGGATAATTTAGGACTATAATTTATACTTGTTTGGAGGGTAAAAAAAACAAAGTGAGTTGAAAACCTGGTTTTCCTCTAGGGTGAGTTGAAAACCTGGTTTATTTTGGAAGAAAAGGGGGTGGGGTGGGGGATAATTTATACTTGTTTGGAGGGTAAAAAAACAAAGTGAGTTGAAAACCTGGTTTTCCTATACTACTGTTTATTGCATCTATTTTAATTAATCCCTGACAAATGTGATCCCTTGGTGGATCCAGTACGCTTGAGAGGGTTGTTATTCGCCATATGATTTGTATTCTTTACATATATATATATATATATATATATATATATATATATATATATATATATATATATATATATATATATATATATATATATATATATATATATATATATATATATATATATATATGCAATAAACTGACGACGAACAGTACGAAACCAGTAACTAACTAGCCTAAGCGCTTTCGACTCTTAATGAGTCTTTTTGAAAGGCAAATACAAAACAGATATACGACAAACAAATAAACACAAAAACGTTGTGTTTGTAAACCTCTACATGGCTTTCTTCATATGTGCTAAAACTATAGTCTATACAAGCTGGTTGTATTTATAGTTTTAGCACATGTGAAGACAGCCATGTAGAGGTTTACAAACACAACGTTTTTGTGTTTATTTGTTTTTCGTATATCTGTTTTGTATTTGCCTTTGAAAAAGACTCATTAAGAGTCGAAAGCGCTTAGGCTAGTTATTTACTAGTTTCGTACTGTTTGTCGTAAGTTTATTGCATCTATTTTAATTAATCCCTGACACACGTGATCCCTTGGTGGATCCAGTACGCTTTTAAAGGGCTGTTATTCGCAATATGATTTGTATTCTTTATATATATATATATATATATATATATATATATATATATATATATATATATATATATATATATATATATATATATATATATATATATATATATCCACATCCAGAATTTTGGATGGACACAAATTTCGAATTTTTCTAAAGTTTGGAATAGGACAGAAATTCATACTTCATTCCAGGCTTTTATTTTATAGGCAGTTTCTATAAATAACCTCCGCCATTAGGATTATACCTTTATGTGATTAAAATATAATCTTTATTTTATCAAGGCTGGTTTATAAAACATTTATGCTAAAATCGTTTTTTTCTTAAGGTATACTGGACAAATCGTGAAAATAACCAAACAATCTTCATTGTTTATGATGTTTAGTTAATGTATGGTCACGAAATGAAAGAATTATTGTGTATGTCAATGTAATTGTGATTTTTTCTCTCTTTTGAGAAAAAGGAAATAAGAAAATACAATAAAAAGCTAATTTATTCTGCATTTATTTACATCATATAACAATACATTTATTCATGCTTCTCTATTGTTTTCTCTGTAGTTCTAGTCTTTTATTATACAGAAATGTCAATATCAACACCACAAGTGAATTCTACATTCATTTCACCTCAAGTGGAAACTGACTCAAAATTCTATCCAACATTTCCTGGAAGGTAGGATTTCCCACTTTTTATTCATATTGCTGTTTTTCATTTTCATGATCAATTACACTGGCTGGAGATACACCTTCAGACACACTCTAGGGAATTGCTTTTGCTATTTTCATCCATTTTGTTTTGACCATCAATAACAGGTTAACTATAAAAAATTTAATTTGATCTTTAATATTTATTAAAATTTTGCTTTGATTTTATTTTTCAGAAACCAACAACTGACACCGTTTGTTACAAAAGTTTTCTATTCCACGAAGGGTTCTTTCAGTTATAACCTATTCTGGGTTAGCCTGATACTGGCTTGAAATTCAGAAAATCCTATATGAGTGTAAATCTGGACAAATCCGAATTTCGGATAAATCTAAAATTCGAATTTTGGATTAACCCAAAATTCGGATACTTTAAAATCCCGACCAGTCCAAAATTTGTATAATTCAAAATATGTATGTATGTATGTATGTATGTATGTATGTATGTATGTATGTATGTATGTATGTATGTATGTATGTATGTATGTATGTATGCATGTATGCATGTATGTATGTATGTATGTATGTATGTATGTATGTATGTATGTATGTATGATGTTAGAGCTTTGTTAGATTTTAGTGATTAGAAGTTTTATTATGGGAAAGTTGTTGTTGTTTTGACGTCATAATGTACAGTATTCACGAGTCAGGATGCATGGATTTGTTTCGTCAAATGGGCCTTCCCTTATTTCTTAGCATAGGGAATTTGATAAATATTTGTTATAGACATACCTGATTAAAATCGGGTTAGAGCAGGATAAAATATTTCCATTTGGCATGGTGCCAAATAGTTCCGATTATGATTTAGAGGTGTTATTTGGCTGTGCATTTCTGTGGGAAATGTTTATAAAGAGACTGATTTTTACCGTGGAATAATTGGTAAGTTGTTATACATTATTTTATGACGCCTTTATTGTGGCGGTGAAGGCATTATTGCTGATTACTTGTAAAGAGATAATAAATTAGCGTTTCCCAAAATAGTGTCTCCATAAACGTCAATAGTACATGTCCAGCACAATAAAGATTGAGTGGCTGAGGATGCAAAGGTTTCGACACGAAATTTTTGGAGTGTAATTCTTTTGAGAACCTTGGAAAAAGCTGATCGATATGTAATACTCAATAAATATGATCAAAACACAGCCCTTAAAACTTGAAATGTTTAGAGTGTGCTATATCATATACTGTATGCTGGATGCATCACTCTTGTTTTGTTCACTGCACTGAGTATTAACAGGGATAAATGTTTCAACTATTTTCTATCTGGTGTCGTTGAATTAATTTGTGCGAATGAATTTAATATTGTCAATGTAAAAAGTATTATTATATGCTTATCTTTTTTCTCCGTTAACTTTACATTGTCAGAATCGTGCAATATTCACTGATATTGAACACCTTCATACTTTATCCCACGTGCAAAGGAACTATTTTCTAAGGTAAACAATTTTTTTATGAATGAATTAAAGCTTATATTTCATAGCCGGCCACATGCCAGCTAATGTTTCATAGACTGACATATACAAACTGCTTTGGTACATTCCGCGTTTACTTTTTTGATACAATGTTTCAAATTTAACTATATATTGACGCTATACAGGTTCCTGACAATAAAATGCAAGTTATACACACAAACTGTTTTCTTTAGCTGTTAATAAAAATGGCCAAAAATATACTTACAATTTTACATCCTGAATTTCCTCAAAAAATATATTTTCGAAGGTTTGTAAATCTGAATTAGATGAGCTATGTCATGGGTTCTCAAGATTGATTACACATTTTGAAATTGTACTGTAATTTCGAGAATATTCTAAGTGTAGCTACATCCTCCTTACTGCACTCAAAATGAAATAAACATTAAATTCCACAGCGTGTTTTCGATAATTACAATGGAAAGGCTTCATAATTTTCCCACATTGTGATATGAATCATTCAACGACAGAAAAGAAACACGTATGCCGATGTCAACACAATTCAAAACATTAAATTGGCAGACGCTCTGGAAACCGATGCAATTCACTTCATGTAGATAAATCCATACCATAATCAAAAGATTGTGTTGAATCGACAAATATACCAAAAGGTATTCATTCAAATGGAATGTTGTTGCAATGCGTATTCATCAACAATATTACTCCAAATTTCAATTTTAAGTAGAGCAAGCGCCATTTTCTTTCGAAACTTACGTCTAGCGCGCGACCAACTTCATATTTATCTGGGCGGAGTTATGCGCTCACTTATAATGTTGTGTAATGATCCATCAACGCTTATATATTTAGTTCGGAATACGTCGTACAGTTAGTTACTTGGTTTCTTTCAGTGTATTTTTGTTTATATATTTAAGCCTTGGGAAGAATAAGAAATGAGCATATAATAAAAAGGTTACTGTATTTGTATGGGAAAATTTGAACTCGTTTTATCGGAAGGATATACTGCACTCCCAAGGTCGTGCAGTATATCCATCCGAAAAACTCGTTCATGTTTTCCCATACAAATGCAGTAACCTCTAATGACTGTTTCACTACCGTGTGAGTTAGTTTCTGTGGAAAAAGTGTGATAAATTGTGACACGGTCAATAATGAATGGTCGGTTTTAGCAAACGGGCGGAAATATATCCATATATTTTTGCATGCTTTTTGATCACCGTTTCTGTACTCGCTTTTAAACATAATATGTTTTTGTAGTATGATATAAAGCGGGAATCTTTCTTGGTTAAAAAGGAAGGCGATTGTAGTGAACAAACTTTATAATATTTTGCTCTCTAATTACAAAACTGCAAAAGTTTTTACCGAAAAGCGAGTACCAAAATGTTCTTGCAAAAATGTCCTTTGTTTTTTTTTTTAGTGCTCCTTCACGTACGCTTACATCAGTTTTTAGACCTTACACAGCACGTTGAATAAATGGGAACAGTTTCCATGCTGATAAGCATGTTTTATACCATTAGAGTGATTCAATAAATTTCACGCATTAAACATGCATTTCTTTTTTTGCATGAGATCTTCTTAAAACTGTTCCGTTTGAAAAATAAGCCTATATATTTTACGTGGAAAATACACGTCTGCTGTTACTTTTGAAAAAAATATGCTAGCAGACATGCTATGACCTGGAAATACATGTCAATTGTCAATATGAAAAATATGTTCACATACATGCCATTGGCGTGGAAATATATGTCAATTGTCACGTGGGGCAATATTTTGTATTAGCAGAAAGTTTCAATTCTATATAGGTGTAATTAGCGTGAGACATTGCCGTGTGAGATAATTGAAGGATTAGATTATATCATAATCGCATAATCAAGCAGTCTGAACCGTCTAAAATGATTATTGGCTTTTAATTTTCAGATAATGTATAAATTGTGTGTGTGTGTGTGTGTGTGTGTGTGTGTGTGATTTGGAACGTAACTGTAATAATTGTTCAGCCATATCGCTACGATGTCTGCAGTGTGGCAGTTTATAGTGATGTCTAGCACTGGGGCATTATGCCGCAGACATGTAACATGATGTCCCACCCAATCACATTATCCTGACAACAGGTCGACCAGTCCTAACACTAACCTCTTAATGCTGAGCGCCAAGCGAGGAAGCTGTTAGTAGTACTATTTTTGCAAGTCTTTGGTATGACTCGACCGGGGATCGAACCCACGACCTCCCGCATCGAATGCGGACGCTCTAACCACTAGGCCACCGGATCAGTCAATATCGAAAATGAAAGAATTATACTCCATATATACATTAAATAACTTTCCACCACAGAAAAATACATAGAGTTCAATATTAAAGGAACATTTTATAACATTAAATTATTTTTACATACGTATGCGAACTATTAATTCATATCTTTTGATTTTCTGGTGATTTAATACTCACTGATTACTTGATTAGCGGATTTGAAGATCAGTGAAACTAATGATCTAAAAGTAGTGAAATGTCAAATTCTCACACACGTCCATATTTATAAAAAAACACTGAGTTATGAAGTCAATGATTTGTGATTAATAAAAGTGAGTAGATGTAGACAAAGATTTTACAAGAGAGTTGCTGAACATAAAAGTGTATTAGTACTAATATTAGTACCTTAGTCCTACCTTGTGGACACAGTACTAACATGAGTCTATGTGTGTTACTGGAGCAGCCGGGTGTGAATAACACCCGGGGTTTTTTTTAACCTAATATAAAAAAAATGATCATGTTCTTTTAAATATCATAAAATAAATTGAATAGTCCTCTTATATAATACTGGAATTATCGCATATCATTGTATAAAGAGTGGTAAATTCTCGTTTACCTTTCTTATCTGATATTTTCGTTTTGATCGTCTGCCATATTAGTTCAAATAATGCCTACTTCCGTTCTCAGCCTTGTTTGTTTGTTTGCCATATAAGGACGTTAATGCCTTATTTGGAAACGTAAACAGATCGTAATAAAAGAATATGGCGCGGTTTGAGTCGGAAGTTCTGCGCATTAAAAGTAAATTCGGTTTACAGGTGACTTTGAAATTCCACCAAGAAGCAATTATTTTCTCAACAAAACCATATTCCGCAATTTATGCAAGAATCCATTTTCTATCTTCTCGCGTTATGTCATCCAACAACTAATACC
This sequence comes from Potamilus streckersoni, assembly GCA_016746295.1. Taxonomy (NCBI): domain Eukaryota; kingdom Metazoa; phylum Mollusca; class Bivalvia; order Unionida; family Unionidae; genus Potamilus; species Potamilus streckersoni. Next base: position 938,682 of record JAEAOA010000375.1, read on the forward strand.
TTAGCGTAGAATATAAATATAGTCTGGCAAGCCTATGTAGAAAAGGGGTCATAGCGAGAGTCTCGCGTTATCTGTCATGGTGGACACGGTCAGGTTAGCATAAATATGCCAATTTTTTTAACGTGTAAGGGCTTAATAAATTCAAAATAAACCAAACTTCTTTGACAAAATGATTATACTTATTTAGTAGATTTCTATACTATTTGTGTTTTTGACTTTAGTGAGGATTTTTTTGGCTCTATTACATGATATGGGATCAATTCGTAGCCTCAACGACAACAAAACAAGTTGAGTCTACGACATTGTAGTTAGAATATGTATATGCAAGATAAAGTACAATAGAAGTATATTGGATTTGTAGATATATGAACTAGTTTATAGTACATATGGTCTTCTAGGACACAAATGCAAACATGCTATCTTGATGTTTATTGAAGAAGCATTGACAACAACGTTTCTATTTTAGATGCTGCTGCTTTTGTTGCTGTTTTTATTTTACATGTATATTTACCACACAGGCACACGGTTTTTTTTGGGGGGGGGTTGCATCTTGATTTGTGGAACATCATCCCAATTCCTTACATGTGCTAGTATTCTTTGTTATATTAAACTATATTTAGGTAAAGAATACATTTAAGATATTTTGAAGTGTGACACATGTACGTGTATGGATGAAATGGGGTTGGCATTTCAATGCATCCCTTCCCAGTGATTTAGCAATGACGGTTTTGAGAACCTTTCTTTAAATTGTATTACTGGTTTAATTTTATGATTGAACGTAACACACGATGATAATTTTCATAAAGCGTGTTCTTCATTGTAAGTTGTCGACGAACATAATAAAAATTCGTGATCAGAATGCTTGATCTGTCTACATATGCGAAGAAGTTACGATAATTAGCTAATTCGATTGTAATTAATGTTCAAGAGAAAATTATATCAGAGAGCAGCTGGATTGTCAATTAATTTTGTCGTGCATTATCGCAGCCAATAAGCTGAATGTCAGCTAAACCTCCCTAAGAAACCCTTTTTTTATCCATGGATTGCGGAGATATTTGCCAGACTGATTTTCATTGAGGTGTCGGATTTCTTAATTAAGGTGTATGGACAGAGGCGTATATTTATCTTCTCTTAAAACTAATATTTTTGGGCCACATTTTACATCTTTCGTGGTTTTTCATTCAGAAACAATACGTCTCTGTCAGGCTGAGCAATGGCATGAGAACTCAACCTACGTCTATTATCAATATGTGAAAGCACGATAGTTCGTTTTAAACGAAACTTAAAATAAAAAAAAAATACTTGCAGTTTTTTTAGACTGAATAAAAATTCATTGCAGTTTGAAAAACCTAAGGCAATTATCTATTATTTGATAAATAACAAATTATGACAAATGCAAAATTTTAAGGTGACTACCGTTACACATTTTAATTTAAACTTCTAGTTAGACAATTATTTCTAAAAAATGTTATTTTACAAATTTCTAATGATGTAAATTAATCAAGTAGTTTTTCGAGATATAGATGATTCCTTTTCTAAATTAATTTTTATGTTAATTAATGATATTTTAGATCGATACTTTGAAAGCAATTGAAAGACACAGTACTGCATTTGTTATTTGTTTATATACTATCATTTAGTCTGTTTTTTCTCTTTAACTAGTATTTCCGGCAGCTAACCTGATCTTTGCGATCTTTGCGACGCAAATAAACTGTTTTGATAATGAAATAATAGAAAATATTTGGCTTATAAGTAACAAGAGAGAGAGAGAGAGAGAGAGAGAGAGAGAGAGAGAGAGAGAGAGAGAGAGAGAGAGAGAGAGAGAGAGAGAGAGAGAGAGAGAGAGAGAGAGAGAGACGCACGATGATGCAAAAACCTGTGTTTGATCTATAATATGAATATCAAATGTTAGGAAGCTCCAATTGTCGGCATTACCTGGTTATAGTTGAAAACTGTGAGAGGAACTATAGTACACACACAAACACACACACATACACACACAGACACACACATACACACACAGACACAGACACACACACACACACACACACACACGTTATTTCTGGCTAATCTTTACTATGGGACCTTGGGTGACCGGCTGGTCTAAGGCGCTTGCCTTTATAGATCACAGGCATCTCACCAATGTCTGCACGGATTTGAGTCTCTAGCTTGGCCAAAGTGATATGTTAAACAACTTCTTGTTGGTTGCTGGTTCTTCCGGGTTCTAACTCCACAAGATATACGAGACGCAATGTATAGCCTACGATGTGATAAGAAATGGTGCAGAGCCTAAAACAACAACAACAACAACAACAACATCAACATGTAATATGAAGATAACATGTTGGGAGGATTCCGTTGGTGGCAGTACATAGATTATTGACGAAAACTAAGAGAAATTGTGATATACGTACAGACACATAATCATCTCTAGCGTATGTCACATATGAAGATTATACTTTGTGCAAGTTAGGTTCCTGACATTGACATACGATAATCGAGTTGGTCTGGTTTAGTGTTCTAGTAGTTAGAGACTGTTTCTGATATTGGCAGTGCTTCAATAATCAGCATAGGTTTGTTAAGGATAGAAAATAAAAAAAAAATAAATTTATTAATTTATTGGGGACATGAGACAATATGATGCAAAATCTTAAAGACAAATTAATTTTGTTACTTGAGAAAAAAAAATCGACTCCATAAAATAGAGCCTAGCCTGAGTTTTCTAACATCTTTTCATTTAAAAGACTTTTGAATAATTTGTATCTAATAATTATTTTTTGATATTTTCATTTGGTTGTTTTAGCTTTGTTCACAATAATATAACTATAAATATTGATTCAAAAGTTTGAAACATGTATGTCAAGTCTCATTTTAAAATCTGTCTCCGATTCCCTAATGATTAAACAATTATCCACAATATGGCTTCTTAAGGTTAGAACCCACAAGTAGTCTCATAAAATGTTTAACAAACTCTATACAGCTACAAAAAAGAGGCTAACTTGGCTCGTATCTATAATAACTAAGGTCTACCGCGTTGCCAATTACTCGGGAACTTTGCTAAAAGATTAAGTGTATAGTAATATTATTCATATTTGGGAATGTTTTTTAACTTTTCAACCAACATACACAAATAATATAGACAAAGTTAACCTGAAGCTTCGTCCTTGCGCGCGCGTACACAGACACACACACACATACACAAGGCCACTAAAATCAAAATCAATTGAACATGATGACATTATCGTGCATAATGTATTTTCTGTTACTGAAACAGAAGTAACCTTAGATTTAATTTTGAAAAACCACCTAACTTTAAACCAGATCACCATCAGACTCAACATCATCACACCATTGTGTTAATAATATTGAAATAAGTCAGCTAATAAAACGAGGAAAACAATGTCCATTTTGATCACGGTGTTTTCGCATCATGTGGATTTTCAAACAGAGAACCAATCGATAGACTACTTCTTTCATTTAGAATCGGTACTAATTCACTGAATAAGTGCTCTTCTTTCAATTATATCCAGAGATGTCTGCACATTTAAACCAAACATCGTCCCAACATAATGTAAGATGGTTTTTCATCAACGGACTCAATATGTGTGTAATCTAGCAGCAAAACGCTTTGCAATAAAAATTTCATTGTTATTAACATATGATATTATTGTCAAATACAAATATCTGCATTCACTTGGAATGTGCTAATTAAAACGACAAATCCTAATCACTAATTAAAACATGTTTCCATTGTAATACGCCAATCGTTAGCATATCGCAAATCATAGGGTTATGTGTTATATTTGTAATTAAAGCATCAGCCTAAAAAATCAATCAGTGGTCAATGCCACTTTAACGTAGGTACATATCTATAGTATTAGATAGAGATAGATAAATAGCTAGCTAGATGGACGGACGAACAGACAGACAGACTGACAGACAGACAGAAAGACAGAAAAACAGACAGACAGACAGAAAAACAGACAGACAGACAGACAAACAGATAGATAGATAGATAGATAGATAGATAGATAGATAGATAGATAGATAGATAGATAGATAGATAGATAGATAGATAGATAGATAGATAGATAGATAGATTTCATAGGCGATAGAAAGAAGAAGCAATGCAAGTGACGTACCGTCCGCAACCTGCGTTCCGTCCTGACAGCGTACAGAACTATGGCGTTACCAACAAACGTCATTAAACATAAAAATGTGAGTACAACCCCAAGCAGTATTTCCCGCAACAAATTATTTACGTAGATATCCTCACTGTCAGTTACATTGGTGAAATTCGAAAAGAGGTCAAGGAAAACGTCTAAATAATCCGGAGAGGAATTCTGGAAGATGTCACTCTGTGCAATATTTGGCATTCTGTCTAATGTCAAGAATAAAATGCTTACAGCTAATTTTAGTTACGTTAGTTCCAGATGAATGGTGAACAAATGTTTTGCGAAGTTTCATATTAATTCACATTCTACGTTATTTTTTGTCAACTGTCATACGTTCTTGCCGGGAACATTTAATAAAACCTCTAAATACTTCCTTTTGCACTTGCATGATTTCTGTTTTGAGAAAATATAATTTGTGTATCAAACTAAAATGCAAATACAAGTCTTGTGTGCTATTTTTCATTCTATGAAGCATATTATGGAACAAAATAAACTAATATCCAGAAGGTTCATCGAATTAAGTATTTGTTCTTAATATATGCCACATTTGCTCTGACAGGAAACGAACAAAACGTCCTTTGAAAATGGTGTTACTCCATTCTTGTTATTCATTGAAGTGCTCGCTTATACTGGTAGTGTTAAGTCAATACCAAGGCCAATTGGATGTAAACAGCAAATAATTGGGCTGTATTTCATACCACAGTTTATACTCCGATGCTACCTAGCTTTATAATACATAAAGGTTGGCTAGTCTGCAGTTACTTGTATCTTCTGTGCGTGCTATGATTCCGATTGTGATGTGGCGTTCACTTCCTTCGCTATAGCATCAAGAACGGCCCAAACGGCAGAGCATGTTCGAACTTCGATAATACTTAAAAAGAGCTCTCTGACGTCGCTTCTTGTGATGTATACCTAGTTCATGTTGTTTTGCAAAAAAAGAAACAAACTAAAAAAAAAAACAAACAACAACAAAACTAATTCCAATGAAAAAGAATTGGTACATAATGGAATTGTACAAGAACTTTAGCTAATATTTTCTTGACTGTGACTACAGAAAATAATATTTCTGACAGTAGCCGTTAAAGTTGGGTATCTATTATATTTGATTATTTTTAATGAACAGTTATTTCTCATTCTTTTACTTAAATCATTTGCAACACTTTTATTTCGATACTGTCCGTAAGAATGGCCGATATTGTAATGCTTATGGATTCATGAATATGTTTTAATATTTCTTTATTTTGTACAATATTGGCTAAAATTTTCATTTACAATTTCTGTCCAAGTTATATTTGCAGTTTTCAGATTCTTGCAACAGTTTCGGCAATCAGTATTTGTCATAAAACTTGGGAAGGTTATCAGGATGCATAATTAATTCATGAGAATTATCAAATAAATTTCGAATATTCACAATTGTATATAAAAATAATAAAATAAATGAGAATCGAGAATAATTGTTTTGTGACATGTCTTATGCGGAAGTTGCTGTTTGTGAACAAATGAATTATCTATTTATTACAGGCAATGCCCTACCCATCACTATGGTATCGTAAAAACTTAAATTATATTCATTTATTGTGAAGATCAAGGTGAAAACTAACTTCATAGACCAACTGCTAAATTCAATTTTCCTCTGGAAGTGCCAATCTCAATATCAGCTAAAGATATCATTTAATATTTCAGAAAAATGTCTAGGTGGTAGGTCAGGATAAATAGTATCCTATCAGCCTTTTCTTTCTTTCAATAGTTGAGTAGGTCATCGCGGTTTGTTTGGCCATTTGGATTGCCTCTGCAATCAGGTCTTTGTCTGTATGGGAATCATCGTGTCCATTTCAATACTGTCCAGAACGGATTTCATATACTTTCCATCCATGGAGTAATGTGCACTGTTGAACAACGATATAGTGCAATTGTCAACTAATCCTCTTTTGGGCATTGGGATTGTAGTCGGTATTGTTATAGCGTACCAATTTTCCTCCACTTATAAAAATACCTTACATTAAAGGGAAAAACCTACAGATGTCTTGCGCTTGCAAGTTTATATTTAACTCATCGGTGTCTCTGGTTGGGTATGAATAATAATAAAAATCTCTCTTGCTTCTATCTACTAATACTTGCGCTCCTATGGAAAATACGCCCGTCCTGTCGGAACTGCATTCTTGACTGACACTCATGGCATCACGTGTTAAATTGACTTGCGTAGTTGATGTAGTTCTCATAATTAAGGGGCTATACGATATCCCACACGTAAAAGTCGTGCATACTCTGGAAAGTAGCCAGGTCAACCTAATGGACAACAGTGCAATATCGACCACTTACGTTTGAGATTCAATCGCAATGACAGGTCTGAGTGTGTGTTCATGAACAAATAAAGTTATTTTAGCCTTTGGCGGTCACCACCGAAATTCTTCGTCAAATGTCCTCATTGATCGATTTAATATGCGAACACAAGGAAAGTTCGATAGTGTGCTAGTTGGCGACCGTGAATGCTGAAAATAGAAACGAATTGTTTGTGGGTTTGTGTTGTCGGATATTAGGCTAACTGTAATACACTCGCAAAGAAACCAATGCGATCTCAAGTTTGTGTGAGTCCTCAGAGGTCACGGATGCAGAAATCGTCATATTGAATTATGGTTTCAATGATAAGATAGTGATTACTGACTTCACACTCTGGGCTGTATGTGCAACCACCCACTGTACTGAAGCATAGTCTGAACGTAGCTCACGCACCGTCTGTTTATATATTTTTTTCAGAACACATCATCGGTGTTGTATATTTCATGGATATCTTAAACAAACTCGTTCATCAATGCGCGATATGTGTCTCTGTCCATTATATCATTAATTAGTAGCAGTTGACAAATCGACGTGGCTTCATTGATGACTTCAGAGGCGTTGTACCCGTAATAATTGATCTGAGGAGTATTTCCAATCGGTCAGTAAGATCGTTTGGTTAACACATTCCATGGGGCGCAAGCACCATAAAGCCATTTTCTTCTATTACTTTTTCTTGTTGTTCTTTTCTTCTGTCTGATCCATACCTGTGAAAAATTTCATTATGTTGTCTAGTGGGATTAAAAGTGTCTCTTCAGGTGGTTTGATAACTAGCGCTATTACTGGTTTAGGTTTTGAGCATAGATACGGTTCAGTGCGTCTATAAAATTATGCAAGATTTATTTACTTATTGTTCGACTTTTTCTGCGACTGTGAGTTTATAGGGAGGGGGGGGGTAACAAGTTTTTCAAACTCCGGCCACATAAGATCTCTACTGTTTAATGTGCATTCCACTTTTTGCATACCCATTCAGACGAGTATTGTTTAATGTAACTACTACATTTTCTCACTGATAATTTATTTTCAAAAAATATACACAGTTATTTGCCTTTCTTTAGGCAAATCGTATAGGATAGTCATAGATTTCCTGCCGTACTTGTTCTTTAAATTTGTTATAATTTGGTTATCTAAATATTGATTTATATTTTTATATTATAGTTTTCTTGTGTAAGATACATAATCGTCTCTTTAACGTCTACTTCGACTTACTCCATCTCCGCTGGAAGGTGTGTGATTGTCTCTACAGTTGCTCTTGTTGCTCTTTTAACATCTTTGGAGCGTTTAACTATTTTACTAACCGGCCCCAGTTTTTCTTCTGTTCTAGTTAGTGCTACCATTTCTTCCACGGTTTTTCTTGTGCCTTTTTGATATCCTTAGTTCGTTTAGCTGTTTTATGTACTTGCCAAGGTGCTTCTTCTGTTTCAGTAAGCGATCTGTCTTTTGTAGGCCTATGAATATCCTCAGCACGTCAACAATTTCTTTTGTGGGAATAGTCAGAAGAGCAAACGTTTGTTTTAACCCTTGTGATATTGTTTCTTACAGTCTGTCGTGACTGTAACATATCTTTGACTCCTTTGCGATCTTCTATCGCATATTCAAACAGTTCTAGCTGTTGACGAGCAGCTTCATGGTGTACTATTTCATACAAATCTAGTTGTGCTCTTTATTTTCACAGACAAGATCGACGCGGATTCGTTTCTCTGCTTTTCCTTGGATTTTGTATAATACGGCATTGAGCTTGAAAAAGCCATTCTCAAAGTCATTGATGACCTTTGTACTTAGGTCCGAATTCATCTGAAAATACTGAGCCATCAAAGAGTGATGGCGAAACTTAAACGCATGTTAGATCTTGGTCACACATTACCTGTCCCAAGTACAACTCCAGATTTCGCAGGTATAGTACGTAAATGTCTTTGATTCTGAGACTCTGGACACGTTTAGTGCAATCGATGCATTTGCGGCTGGACTCATCCACGCTCAAGCATTGATACGGTTACAACCACGAACCTGGTATCGACAGAGCTTTTGGAGTCAGTGGATACTCCTTGCGGAGTAATTGAAATTGCTCGGGTTTTTTTTCATGTCAACATCAAAGAAGCATGCGTGATCACCATGAATGTTATGATCGTGCACATCGTTTTTACATCATCGTGCGCAAAATCAATACACTGAAATGTACAAGCTGTCAACGTTTGTATAATGGCATATTCATACTATTATTGTCATCAAGATTCATTATGTTACTGTTTGGGTCAGCAGACGTTAGTGTTGGTGGCACTAGCTTATCTGAGAATTGACATTGATATTCCGCCACGAAACAATCGTTCAATAAAACATGCTGCTCAATGTCCAAGAACAATTTCAGCTCGATTGTGATCTTGGATATGAAGTGCATCGCAGTCCATATCTAGTGATGAAATGTAATGTGCGTGTTCAAACTTGTGCAAGTAAATGGCTGTGTTACGAAATTCCTCAAATAAGTCGATGGACAACAACGCATCAATACGCAGATACAGATCGCCGATATTTTGGATTCGAACGCATACCAAACTTTCTTTGGATGTTTGTAGCCGGCAGTGAAAATATCTTCATGTGATAACGATGAAAAAACGCTTCGATTAATGAAAATTTAGCAAATTTGCTCACGTCGTTTAAGTACTAGTATGGTCGCACGCATTTTCTCAGGTTGTTGTTGGTGAGACAGTATCAACGAGTGATTTTGAACTTTTCCATCAGATTGCTCGTAAATTTCTCCAAGGACTAATTCATAAAATGGATCGAATTGATAAACTGCAATTGTAACCGCCGAAAATGTTACGTAATTTTCCAGGTAGATGAGAATCACGTTAATCGGTAAGTCGGATAAACTGGCTACGGAAAGCAGGATCAAATTGCCATCGTAACCACGCAGGTTTTTAAAAACCACGTGAAATTTAGTTATTTTGAGACAAATTCTCGACAGCAAATTACACTAGTTGTGTGCGACACATCTGTACGCACCAGTGATGTGACCGAGATCACTAACGTTGGAGCCAAAGTGTTTGTTGCATCGCCGGACAGACTTTGCTTTCTGTCAGTGAACTTTGTCAGTTGAAGATTTTACAGAAATATAGCAGTGAGTGTCTTAGAAGAAGTCACGAATTCTATCACCTGTTTTAATAATGGATTGTGGTTAATTCATCTGCCGCCGAATCCACTTCGCTAGACCTGAGGAGTAATATCACTGTATCTAAAGCGTTATCGATCGGAGTTCGATTAAGGATTGCGACTTGCTCTGTCTAGTCAATTTTATGCGCATTACTCTCCTTGACAGCAGAGCATCTTTTTACTGCATCGGTTAGGCATTCAAAAATCCTTATAGATGATATACGCAGTACTGCGATATTTTTGACAGTGTTTTTATAAGGCCTGGACATGATTATACGTTGTTTTGTTTTTAACTGATACTGCCACTTTAAAAATTATAACTAGTGAGCAGTTCTTAATTGTTAACTCTATCACCAAAGTTGAGTTTACTCAGATGTTACCAGTATCTTTGAAGCACGAATAATTGCTAGGTATAACGCAGACAAGATTTCCTACAGAAAACAACGATTATCAAATTCTTCAGGGAACACGTTTGGAGTTTGCTATGCATCTAGATTTAAGAAATGAGTGATACAGTGTGAGATGGACCTCAACCTGGCCATATCTTCCTAGAGTATCCCGACCTTACATTGGTGTATTTCTTAAGCGTCTCGAGAATCTTTTCGATGACACCCAATTTCATCGCTATTGGCATTGCTGCATTTGAGGGTCAGGATCACGCAGACACCATTGTGAATCTCCAGAGTAGTAGTATTTAATCCATCCTTGTCACGATTTAGCGGTATAACTAGAATCGTGCTGAGGACAATGTCTGCCATGAACCCAGCGTGACTAAGGTTTTGTAACACTGCTACGATTCCAGAAACCATATCTGTCAGCAGTTGTTGAATGTGTATGCCTGATATGTAGGTGGGCGGGATAATGACCACGTGATTTTCCAACTCCCCAATTTGTTTCAAAAATCTGAACTCTGGCACATATGATTGTTGTGTTTTCTACGGGCATACTTAGTCTCTTCAATAGCGGAGACGAAACGACCATTTTGCTATACATAAATTAGAAGATGGTTTTTTTCCTACAGACTACTATCGCAAGCATTTCAGCTTTTCTTGCGCCTTTGCTTTATTCAAATAATGCGCCCACGCGCAAATCGTGATACATGCTTTTGCGAATGTTTTGTTGGCTGTTCCCCCAATGGCACTAACAACCAGTAGCGGTAGTAATAGTTATGGATTCAGCAATAAATGGTGGGTCTCAAGTATGTCTGATTTTCTCATACGACTTGGTGGTTTATACCATGCTGCCGTGCGAGCTTTCTTAGCTTTTGTACTGTAAGGAAGTGTTTCTTGTATGCACAAGTAACATTTTAAAATGACATTTCAGTGCAAGAATTTTCCTTGGTCTTCAAACTGACTTTGTGATAGACAGCCATCTATGCATATTACACCCAAAACACTTACGTGAAACTGTTTCAGTTATGGCATCCACTTGTTACATAATAAAGTGAAAGTAATAAGGATAAAATGTTCTAACGTTAGATGTAATTATATTGTTAGTTATTCCTCTTACTCGAAGTAAATAAAAGAGTCTTCTGAGATTATAATTAATCAACTTATATTGATTAGCACTTTGTCCATACAATAAATACAATGGTATGGTAACATATATATATATATATATATATATATATATATATATATATATATATATATATATATATATATATATATATATATATATAGATGCAATAAACTGACGACGAACAGTACGAAACTAGTAACTAACTAGCCTAAGCGCTTTCGACTCTTAATGAGTCTTTTTCAAAGGCAAATACAAAACATAGTTACGACAAACAAATAAACACAAAAACGTTGCGTTTGTAAACCTCTACATTTCTATCTTCACATGTGCTAAAACTATAAATACAACCAGCTTGTATAGACTAGTTGCGGAAACTGAAAACGTTGTACAATTCCCTAAAAGTCTACAAGCCAAAGCGACATCTATTTTTATTTTGTGTACATATGTAACGCAGATTATATCCCGGATATTTGGTTCTATACCGGTTATTCTTATAGTAAAAATTGAAGGATAAGAAGATTTAGAAGATGTTAAATTCTACTAGTGCATAGTTTTCATTTTCTAGTCTTCTTGGTTTAGACCGCTTGGTTTCAATGTTCTAAGGCGGCGTATCCAGTATGATTCCTTTTCCTTCCTGGTTTCGGAACTCCAGCTGTGGTTGTTGGCAATAGCGATAAGTATTATATCACTGAAAGTGTGGCCAGGGGAGGAGAAGTGTTCTGCGACCGGGCTTCTGTACAGCTTTTTTGTCATCCAATCAGATCTATGAAGGTTTATCCTTATGTGTAGCTTTTCAGTTTCTCCCACGTACTGAAGGCCACAGATCTTACATGTGATGAGATAAATCACATTCTCTGTTTTGCACGTTTTGTTTGGACCATGTATGTTTAGTTTTTCTTTAGTCACTGTGCTAGTGAATGTCTTGGTCTCTATCATATGTTGACAGGTTTTGCATCTTTTATCGCCACAGGGTCCAGATTGACTAGGTTGGTTTTGACTAGCGATTGTTGTTAGCTTGGCCCTGACTAGGATGTCCTTTAGGTTTTTTGGTCTCCGGTAAGCTACTACAGGTTTGTTCGGAAGTATTAGGTTTAGTATGTCTGACGATTGCACGGTTGGCCAGTGGTTTGAGATGATTTTACCTACTTTGGGATTGTCTGGGTGATAGGTCAGAATAAATGGTATCCTATCAACCTTTTCTTTCTGTCCATATCTGAGTAGGTCATCACGGTTTGTTTGTTTGGCCCTTTGGGTTGCCTCCGCAATCAGGTCTTTGTCGTAGCCTCGGTAAATTAAATGTTTAGCCAGCTCTTCAGACCTTTCTAGGAATCTTTCATCGTCGGAGCAAATTCTGCGTATCCTCAGTGCCTGGCTATATGGAATGTTCTTAATGCAGTGTTTTGGATGACAGCTGGTTGGGAGAAGATACTGGTGTTTGTCGGTTGGTTTCGAGTAGATGTCTGTGTGTAATTTGTTTTCCACCAGTCTGGTTGTTGTGTCCAGGAAAACATGGTTTGAGTTGGAAATTTCTGCCGTGAATTTTATTGAAGGATGGAAGTTGTTTGCCTTTGAAATGAAGTCATCCAGACTTTCTCTTCCATACTGCCACTTCATTTCTATACCATCGATAAAGCGTACCCACTGGTATGGTGTACGCTCAACCGATGCTAAGAGCTTTCCCTCAAGTTTTCCCATGAAAATGTTAGCATACGAAGGGGCCAGCAAACCAAAAACTACTTAAGCCCAGAAAACCCAAGAGCAGGTAGATTTTATCTTCTACCCAAAATCCACAAACAAGGAAACCCTGGCAGACCTATAATCTCAAGTAACGGACACCCCACAGAAAGGATATCAGAATATTTAGATCATTTTATGAGACCACATGTCCACAAATTACCATCATATCTTCAAGACACGACAGATTATCTCATAAAAAGCAAAGCTAGTGAACCATTACTGCCAGATACATTACTTGCTTCCTTAGGCGTCACATCTTTGTACACCAACATACCGCACAACGAAGGGTTACAGGCATGTAGCGAAGCATGGGAAACAAGAACTGTAAACAATCCACCCACACACTTCTTAATCCAACTCCTGGAGCTTGTCCTAAAACTCAACAACTTTGAATTTAATGAAGAAAACTACCTACAAATCAATGGAACTGCAATGGGTACTAAAATGGCCCCTTCGTATGCTAACATTTTCATGGGAAAACTTGAGGGAAAGCTCTTAGCATCGGTTGAGCGTACACCATACCAGTGGGTACGCTTTATCGATGGTATAGAAATGAAGTGGCAGTATGGAAGAGAAAGTCTGGATGACTTCATTTCAAAGGCAAACAACTTCCATCCTTCAATAAAATTCACGGCAGAAATTTCCAACTCAAACCATGTTTTCCTGGACACAACAACCAGACTGGTGGAAAACAAATTACACACAGACATCTACTCGAAACCAACCGACAAACACCAGTATCTTCTCCCAACCAGCTGTCATCCAAAACACTGCATTAAGAACATTCCATATAGCCAGGCACTGAGGATACGCAGAATTTGCTCCGACGATGAAAGATTCCTAGAAAGGTCTGAAGAGCTGGCTAAACATTTAATTTACCGAGGCTACGACAAAGACCTGATTGCGGAGGCAACCCAAAGGGCCAAACAAACAAACCGTGATGACCTACTCAGATATGGACAGAAAGAAAAGGTTGATAGGATACCATTTATTCTGACCTATCACCCAGACAATCCCAAAGTAGGTAAAATCATCGCAAACCACTGGCCAACCGTGCAATCGTCAGACATACTAAACCTAATACTTCCGAACAAACCTGTAGTAGCTTACCGGAGACCAAAAAACCTAAAGGACATCCTAGTCAGGGCCAAGCTAACAACAATCGCTAGTCAAAACCAACCTAGTCAATCTGGACCCTGTGGCGATAAAAGATGCAAAACCTGTCAACATATGATAGAGACCAAGACATTCACTAGCACAGTGACTAAAGAAAAACTAAACATACATGGTCCAAACAAAACGTGCAAAACAGAGAATGTGATTTATCTCATCACATGTAAGATCTGTGGCCTTCAGTACGTGGGAGAAACTGAAAAGCTACACATAAGGATAAACCTTCATAGATCTGATTGGATGACAAAAAAGCTGTACAGAAGCCCGGTCGCAGAACACTTCTCCTCCCCTGGCCACACTTTCAGTGATATAATACTTATCGCTATTGCCAACAACCACAGCTGGAGTTCCGAAACCAGGAAGGAAAAGGAATCATACTGGATACGCCGCCTTAGAACATTGAAACCAAGCGATCTAAACCATGAAGACTAGAAAATGAAAACTATGCACTAGTAGAATGAAAAAATTTTCTAAATCTTCTTATCCTTCAATTTTTACTATAAGAATAGCCAGTATAGAACCAAATATCCGGGATATAATCTGCGTTACATATGTACACAAAATAAAAATAGATGTCGCTTTGGCTTGTAGACTTTTAGGGAATTGTACAACGTTTTCAGTTTCCGCAACTAGTCTATACAAGCTGGTTGTATTTATAGTTTTAGCACATGTGAAGATAGAAATGTAGAGGTTTACAAACGCAACGTTTTTGTGTTTATTTGTTTGTCGTAACTATGTTTTGTATTTGCCTTTGAAAAAGACTCATTAAGAGTCGAAAGCGCTTAGGCTAGTTAGTTACTAGTTTCGTACTGTTCGTCGTCAGTTTATTGCATCTATTTTAATTAATCCCTGACAAACGTGATCCCTTGGTGGATCCAGTACGCTTGAGAGGGTTGTTATTCGCCATATGATTTGTATTCTTTATATATATATATATATATATATATATATATATATATATATATATATATATATATATATATATATATATATATATATATATATATATATATATATATATATATATATAATAAACGTTTGACTTGTATTCCAAGCAAAGAAAAAAGCTATGATCTAGTATTACTTAAAGCTAGTAATGAACTATTGTCTTCCAGTTTGGGTGAGAAAATAAAGACTGCTCAACTGAATTAGAAACACGCCCTTGTATTATTTTAATTGGAATTGTCTGAATGTGTCAGCGACCACAAGTTGGCAAAATGGAGATTTATTCCTACACCAGATATGGTATTTACACAGGTATAACGACAAAATAGAAATGATCTCCCTGTGTCTTGCTTGTTAAATTCTTTAGTGACAAGAATGAAAAATTTTCAGTGATAATTATTTTGATAGAGAGAAGCTATATGTACAGAAAAAGTCTTCCCTTTCGTGAAGAGAGAATTCACAGAGAATTAAGACGGATGTAAATTTTAATCACAAGTGGTGTAATTGAATGGTGTTGGGCACAAGTGGTGTAACTGAAAGGTTTTGGGAACTATTATTTGTACGACCGATGACTCACCAATTAATATTTTGGCATAAAGGAGAGACGTTAGAAAAAATAAATATAAATATACAATTAGATTTTTTTGTTATTATGTACATATATCAACCTTGGATACTGACAACTGCCCGCTAATATCGTTCACCGAACCGTTTGTGACCGAAATTATTGTCTATCAATATTCTGTTGAAAATTGGGTCTGACCTGGCTTTGAAGTATGGAATTCTCTTCATTTTTTTGAATGGAGATGTGCATGTTTATTCGTGTTTACTGAACAAATAGCACAGTCATCAGGGAGAAAAGTCATCATTCATCCTTTCCCGCCAGATTTCAACTACAAAGTAAATTTAATTGGCTTCAATCAAAGCATTATTATTATTGATATATAAGAGGATTCATTGATATTTAGCGAAAATGGGAAGATTCAAATATTAAACACCTTTTCCCTTGCTTGTTTTGTGTATTCGAATAGTCGTTTTTAGGTAGGATCGTTCTCTCAAACATTTGATTAAATGGAATGTGCTTACCGTTAGTTATCTATATCCCACATTTATAAAGGATATACTTAAAATCTCTTTCCTATATCTTTGATAAAGTAAAATATCCTTATATTCCTTTATCTATATTCCACATTTAAATAGCACCTACAGTGAATTTGTTTTCTATATCCTAAAATTACTTAAGATATAGTTACCATCAATTTTTATATATCCCAAACATCTAACATTAAAGCTAAACTGTGATGTTTGCAGGTTGAAAGTAGTTGTATATCATACGTGACACTATCTAAGGATGGTAAAAGAAAAGGTTTAAAGTATTACCAAAGATAATACGTAAAACAGTATCGACAATTTGCTGTCTGTTTACCTCGTTTTCCTGACTTAAGTTCATAATAAACTGAGCATTTTGTAGCTTCTTTGATATGGTCCTTTGCATGTCTAATCATTTGTAATATTGCCTCTTCATTAGACGACAAAGGCACTCTTTCTTACATCAAAACTAATGTCTGTTCAATGTCTTTTCAGATATTTGTAGAGTTATCATTACCTAACAAGGATAAAATTCAAATAAATCTTTCCTAGCTTTCATTAATACAGACGATGAGATGAATGAGCTGATTTCAGTAATGACATAAAACCTTTTTCTGAGATTGGTCATTACCAATTCAACGTGATTTTAATGACTAGTTTGTTGATCTGTCTCTTTAGTACTGTCTATTATTTTCCAATGCGTGCAATTTCCAACATAGTACATTTTAGTCACTTGACAGTGTGCATTTTCCATTACTGCATTGGTTAGCAATTTTTAGAACATTTATTTCATTTTTATTTCAATTAATTTTGAATGTCAGTAATTTTGATGGTGTGTATCTTGGCATCTCTAAGCCACTTTACCTTTGTAGGTGCTACTTTATGTTATGTTCATGTAATACAACCTACTAAAAATTTAAATATTTTCAATAAGCTTTATTAATTCCTTCCAAAATGTGAATATCATATGTGGATTTCGGTCTCTTAATTACAATGCTTTTGTATCAACAGTCCATAGGCTTCCAACTTGCATTGGTTTCTTACCAGGCTGAGTAAGTGTTTATTGCTTGTTTTCTTCATTTACCATATCAAAACCACGTCTAAATATTGTATGTAAAGGCGTTGGAAAGCTCACATGTATCATATGAAGCATTTAGAATCAATCACTGAACCTCAGAGGTTAGATCTAATAATATACATTTTTGATTAAATATCTTAACTGGCTTCCTAAACCTACTTTTTCTTAAATGTAATAAGACGAGCTGTCAGCTTACAAAATATCATACGTTTAAGTATAGAACTATGGGCATTTATGAAGAAGTACATCAGCTCAAACCTGGTGCAGGTTGTTGAGTACCTCTACTGTTCTCATCAATGGCAGCAGAGGAAATTGGTTTCGAACAACTGTTGGAGTCAGACAGGGATGCATACTGTCATCTATCCATATATATCCTGCAAAGGATTATAGAGGATGCCTTGTATGATCAAAAGGGCACTGTCAGTATTAGAGGAAAAATGATCACCAGCCTTCACTTTGCAGATGATATTGATAGTTTAGTAGGAGATGAAAAAGAACGGGCTGACTTAGTTGAGCGCCTCGACACAATTCCACAGCATACAGTATTGAGATTAGCGCCAAAAATTCTAAACTAATGACAAAGATCCCCAATGTCGTCAGTGAAGAAATAATGGTCAATGGACAGGAGCTGGAAAGATTCACGAGCTTCAAGTACATGGGATCAATTATCTCAGATGTGAGCTCCAAATCAGAACTACTTTGCATGATTGTCCAGACAATAGCAGCAATAACAAGTTTGAGACCAATATGGAAAGATGCCAATATTGCTTTTGATTGCAAAATTAGGCTGATGTGCTCGATTTTTTTGTCATATCCATCTTTTTGAATGCTTGTGAAACATGGACGCTCACATCATATCTACAAAGAAGGATTTGAACCTTCAAAATGAGATGCTACCACAAGATCTTGGGCATTTCATACATTCACCATGTAACCAACAAAGAGGTCCACAACAAAATCCGACGAGCCATAATATTTTATGAAAACCTCTTGACCGCTGTAACAAATGTGCAAACTAGAATGGTACGGTCATGTCTCAACATAATCTGGCAAAAACAATCTTGCAAGGCACATTACGATGGTGCAAAAGAATAGGCGGACAGAAAAAGAGGTATGAAAGCATCACTAAAGAGTGGGCATGCATGGGATTTGGAGATTCCCAAAGGGCAGTAGCGAACAGCGTAAGAGAGAGAGAGAGAGAGAGAGAGAGAGAGAGAGAGAGAGAGAGAGAGAGAGAGAGAGAGAGAGAGAGAGAGAGAGAGAGAGAGAGAGAGAGAGAATTGGTTGTAAAGTCAGCTGTGGTGCCCCATCGACCTCTTAGGTTAATGGATTGATGAGGACAAAGGATAGAAGTAAACTAATGAACACAGATATGTGCTTTTAGACAAACTGTTACTGTAAGTTTAAAATGTCTTTTCTAATCTTTTAACCGTGTTTGAGATATTGTTCTGGTAATTATTTAGCGATATCATAGATATAATAAAGAAAGATTCCTTTAAGATAGTCTGAATGCCGTATCATGGAAGCGTGGCAACCAGGACTGGAAACTTGAACTTTAGGTTTTCATTTTCTACACAAAGAGTTGATAAACCGTAATGTTCTTCTCTTTGTTTCAATCTTGGTCTATCGACGCAAAATAATAAAAATATACAACAGTAAATAATGCTCATTTAGTTTAAAAACACAAAGTGACCTCTATAATGAAGCGTGTCGTTTGTTACATCTTAGTGTTTACATGTCCGCTACTTTGCCTTTTTCTTTATACACTTGATTGTTGTAGCTACAAACTGAATTTGACAAGCACAGTATGTTTATCGACTTAATGCAGTTCATTAGAAAAATTACATAAAACAAATACAAATAATAAAACTGAGTGAGATGGAAAATATTTGTATAAACTAATAAGGACCTACATTTATTGAAGATGTCTGTGATCATGACGTAGTGTGACATCACACTGATGAATACAGTGGTATATATTGAAGCAAATTAAGTACCTATTTGGTCCATGTGCTGCATGATGAGGTCACACTGATGCATGTTAGAATAAAAATTATTTTTGATCATCATAAGGCTTCTTTTAAAGTAGCACCATGATAAACAAGTATTAAATGAGAAATATTTTGCTTTATTGTCTAAGTAAAACAGATATATCTGTCACCATCATACATAAAATAAGACAATCTATTTATATCTCTGGCATATCTATAGCGATACTTCTTTAGTTGATTGTTATTTAAGCAAACTAAACCAATATCAGCACGTTTCCCCCCCCCCCAAAAAAAAATAGAATCAAGCATATAATAGTATTTGTTTCAACATACATTTAAAACAATTGCAAGAACGTTTTACCCTTTCAGGAATTCTTTAATTATGATTCAAAACATCAACACACACTTATCACATACTTACATCAGTTCCTCTTTCACTACATTGCACTCTTCCTGTCTTTGCTTCTTACCGAAGAACGCATTTCTTTCTCTACATTGCACACTTCGTGTCTACGCTTCTTACCGAAGAACGCATTTTAATGCATTATGACAAGGTCAAGTGATGAACAAATGTTATCTGTATCATTCGTATAATACATTTCATGAATTGAAATAAGTATTATTAGACAATTATATTCAAGACACACCTGAAATCCGATAAAAGCCAATATGATACTTTGAGAACAGTATAGACAAAAATATTTTCATTGAACCAATAGTGTGTCAAGACATATACAAGCCTTAGCCAGAGCTTGAAGGAAAAGCTGGATCCTGATATCTGCTGGATGTACTCTGTTCTTAAATCAATAGCTGGGTGCAGACAAGTAAAACCCATAGTCTGGGATTCAACCAACAGATGGATCCAGACATTTACCAGGTAAGTCTGGGAGTCAGCAAATAGAAAGATCCAGATATTTACGAGCTAGGTCTGGGAATCAACCAATAGATGGATCCAGATATTTACCAGCTAAGTCTGTGAGTGAACCAATGGATAGATCCAGATATTTACCAGCTAAGTCTGGGAGTTAACCAATAGATAAATCCAGATATTTAAGCTAATTCTTGGAGTCAACCAATAGATGGACCCAGACATTTGCCAGCTAAGTCTGGGAGTCAACCAATAGATAGATCTAGATATTCACGAGCTAGGTCTGTAAATCATCCAATAGATTGATCCAGATAT
Source organism: Potamilus streckersoni (assembly GCA_016746295.1). Lineage (NCBI taxonomy): Eukaryota > Metazoa > Mollusca > Bivalvia > Unionida > Unionidae > Potamilus > Potamilus streckersoni. The sequence goes on from JAEAOA010000375.1 coordinate 959,055, forward strand.
TTATCAGCTAAGTCTGGGAGTCAACCAATAGATGGACCCAGATATTTGCTAGCTAATTCTGGGAGTCTACCAATAGATGGACCCAGACATTTGCTAGCTAGGTCTGGTAGTCAACCAATAGATAGATCTAGATATTCACGAGATAGGTCTTGGAGTCAACCAATAGATAGATAGATCCAGACATTTACCAGCTAAGTCTGGGAGTCAACCAATTGCTGGATCTGGATATGTACAAACTGAAGTCTGGGACTGAAACAAATAGGTGAGATAATACACGTAAATGCCCTAAAAGGCGATTTAACCGACAACTGGGTCCAAAAATGTACTTGCCCTCGTCAGTTATTCTCTATTTATAACAGCTTACAATTTAAAATTATGTTGACACATAGGCAGTGTAGACTGTAGACGTAAAAACCAAAAATATCTGAAATTTGTGACTGCTTGACTATAAAATATATACTGATTCAAAGTCTCTATAAATTTACACAATATACTGTATCAGTTAAAATTAATTGGGCTAGAGGCTTCATATGTAGTTGTTAAAGAAAGCAGGAAATATCTTTTACTTCTACTTTCAAAATGATAAGTACAAGAAACTGGTAGTACTCTACAAAATTACCCTAATTAACGTAGCATCGAATATTTTAGGGGTTTAACATGAAACAACCGAAGAGGAAAGTGGCCAAGCAGTTGCAGAGGATATATTGAGTTTTCTCGCAGCGATGCCACATTAAGACTGACAACTATGTAAAATGAGTTCAATGAGAATTGGAAAGGACGAATGGAAAAATGAGGCTGTCCAAAACAAAAAAAAAATCAATAACAATAACCATTTCAACTATAGTCCATCGTGTCAGACGGGATGTCCTTTGTTGAAAATAATATTATTTTCTAAAATTATCAGAAAATAAACGTCTTTTTTAATCATATGTCAAATATATGAAACCTGATGTGCAGTAATTACACACCCTGCATTGCTATCTCGAAATATGAGCATGATATATAACACAAATGTAGTATCTCATCTCATGTCCGTTAATTATTTACTTATTTACTTTTCCTTTGTTCTGTATTTCTTTTGTCACAATTCATATATATATATATATATATATATATATATATATATATATATATATATATATATATATATATATATATCAATAGATGGATGATTACTTGCATAATGTCTCACTGCAATTGTGTTTCATAAAATTCATCGGTCTTTGTTAATAAATGGATTTATATTGCTGAAAGACACTAATGCATGCATATACTTTAAAGCAGATATATTTTATATTTACATGAGCCTGTTCTCCTGGACGAGAATATGTGATTATGTATGTATGTATGTATGTATGTATGTATGTATGTATGTATGTATGTATGTATGTATGTATGTATATATATATATATATATATATATATATATATATATATATATATATATATATAAAAGATAGGAGATTGTTTCGTATATTTCTATGCAAAGATCCCAACAGTACATATTAGAGTTCCTATTTATTAGTATATTTTAAAAGGTACGATATGTGATAATTTAAATGACACCTAGCCTATGCGTACATAAGCATAAATAATGGTTTTGTATTGTACAACTGGCCTATGCTTACTTGAACAAAAATAATATTTTTGTATCAAACATCTGACCTATGCTTACATGAACATTAAAATGGCTTTGTATTGCAATTTTGGCCTATGCTTACATCAATATGATTAATGGTTTTGTATGGGAAACTTGGCTTATGCTTACATGAGCTTAAATAGTGGCCTTGCGTAAGTACATCGAGCCTCGCACATTATTCTTTGTCCATTAATCTAAACACACGTTCAGCAATGAAATTGTTTTAATTCTATTTAAATTTTGATTACATTATATAAGCGTCTTGTAAGGGTTATACACGATATGGTGTCTGTTTGGATGAGCATATTTTTATAAGTGCCATTGTGTCTGTTTGGATGAATATCATGTAAAGTTTTAAAAGCCATATTATGTTAGTATGAGCATCTTGTTATGGTTATAAGTGTCATGCCGTCTGTTTGATTGAGCATCTTGTTATGGTTATAAGTGTCATGGCGTCTGTTTGATTGAGCATCTTGTTCTGGTTATAAGTGCCATGGCGTCTGTTGATTGAGCATCTTGTTATGGTTATAAGTGCCATGGCGTCTGTTTGATTGAGCATCTTGTTCTGGTTATAAGTGCCATGGCGTCTGTTTGATTGAGCATCTTGTTATGGTTATAAGTGCCATGGCGTCTATTTGATTGAGCATCTTGTTATGGTTATAAGTGCCATGGCGTCTGTTTGATTGAGCTTCTTGTTATGGTTACAAGCGCCATGGCGTCTGTTTGATTGAGCATCTTGTTATGGATATAAGTGCCATAGCGTCTGTTTGATTGAGCATCTTGTTATGGTTATAAGTGCCATGGCGTCAGTTTGATTGAGCATCTTGTTATGGTTATAAGTGCCATGGCGTCTGTTTGATTGAGCATCTTGTTATGGTTTTAAGTGTCATGGCGTCTGTTTGATTGAGCATCTTGTTATGGTTATAAGTGTGATGGCGTCTGTTTGATTGAGCATCTTGTTCTGGTTATAAGTGCCATGGCGTCTGTTTGATTGAGCATCTTGTTATGGTTATAAGTGCCATGGCGTCTGTTTGATTGAGCATCTTGTTATGGTTACAAGCGCCATGGCGTCTGTTTGATTGAGCATCTTGTTATGGATATAAGTGCCATGGCGTCTGTTTGATTGAGCATCTTGTTATGGTTATAAGTGCCATGGCGTCAGTTTGATTGAGCATCTTGTTATGGTTATAAGTGCCATGGCGTTTGTTTGATTGAGCATCTTGTTATGGTTATAAGTGTCATGGCGTCTGTTTGATTGAGCATCTTGTTATGGTTATAAGTGCGATGGCGTCTGTTTGATTGAGCATCTTTTTATGGTTATAAGTGCCATGGCGTCTGCTTGATTGAGCATCTTGTTATGGTTATAAGTGCCATGGCGTCTGTTTGATTGAGCATCTTGTTATGGTTATAAGTGCCATGGCGTCAGTTTGATTGAGCATCTTGTTATGGTTATAAGTGCCATGGCGTCTGTTTGATTGAGCATCTTGTTATGGTTATAAGTGTCATGGCGTCTGTTTGATTGAGCATCTAGTTATGGTTATAAGTGCGATGGCGTCTGTTTGATTGAGCATCTTGTTATGGTTATAGGTGCCATGGCGTCTGTTTGATTGAGCATCTTGTTATGGTTATAAGTGCCATGGCGTCTGTTTGATTGAGCATCTTGTTATGGTTAAAAGTGCCATGGCGTCTGTTTGATTGAGCATCTTGTTATGGTTATAAGTGCCATGGCGTCTGTTTGATTGAGCATCTTGTTATGGTTATAAGTGCCATGGCGTCTGTTTGATTGAGCATCTTGTTATGGTTATAAGTGCCATGGCTTCTGTTTGATTGAGCATCTTGTTATGGTTATAAGTGTCATGGCGTCTGTTTGATTGAGCATCTTGTTATGGTTATAAGTGCGATGGCGTCTGTTTGATTGAGCATCTTGTTATGGTTATAAGTGCCATGGCGTCTGTTTGATTGAGCATCTTGTTATGGTTTTAAATGTCATGGCGTCTGTTTGATTGATCATCTTGTTATAGTTATAAGTGCCATGGCGTCTGTTTGATGGATCATCTTGTTATGGTTATAAGTGTCATGGCGTCTGTTTGATTGAGCATCTTGTTATGATTTTAAGTGTCATGGCGTATGGTTGATTGAGCATCTTGTTATGGTCATAGGTGCCATGGCGTCTGTTTGATTGAGCATCTTGTTACGGTCATAAGTGTTATGGTGTCTGTTTGATTGAGCATCTTGTTCTGGTTATAAGTGCCATGGCGTCTGTTTGATGGATCATCTTGTTATGGTTATAAGTGTCATGGCGTCTGTTTGTTTGAGCATCTTGTTATGGTTACAAGTGTCATGGCGTCTGTTTGATTGAGCATCTTATTATGGTTATAAATGTCATGGCGTCGTCTGTTTGAGCATCTTGTTATGGTTATAAGTGCCATGGCGTCTGTTTGATTGAACATCTTGTTATGGTTATATGTGTCATGGCGCCTGTTTGATTGATCATCTTGTTATGGTTATAAGTGTCATGGCGTCTGTTTGTTTGAGCATCTTGTTATGGTTATAAGTGTCGTTGCGTCTGTTTGATTGAGCATCTTGTTATGGTTATAAATGTCATGGCGTCTTTTTGATTGAGCGTCTTGTTATGGTTATAAGTGCCATGGCGTCTGTTTGATTGAACATCCTATTAGGGATATAAGTGCTATGGCGTCTGTTTCGATTAGTATCTTGATATCTTGGAGATCACATTTCTGTCTAAAGTCTGATGATTGTTGGCATTCAAGGTTAATTTCGAACGATCGTGGAGGCGTGTGACTATGAGCAAGGTAATTTAATCTGACACATGCCTGGCAGAACAAATATCAAATACATGCTCTGATTCTGATTAGATATTGCAAAGAGATGTTTAAACTGAATTTATCAAAATTGATTGGGCGTTTAATATTGAGTTAAATCTATGCGCATCTATTAAACTTTATACGGTAATATTTTCTGCTTTTGTTACTTTCAAAACTACGTCACCTTTCTAATAAATATCACCAGTCAGTTGGATTATATATGATTTAAATTATATGTGACACTATATTTTTAGACTTAATTCAAGACCATCTGAAAGCCTTATACCATTTGTAAGGCCTATTTAGATCAACTTATCAATAGCTTCCATTAATATATTGTTTTTGTTTAAATGACAGCTTCCTATATTATTGAGACGTTGTTTCATCCGATTGACTGAGAGTATTACCACACCATACATGCTTTAATTTCTTGTTATACTGCATCAAATGTGATTCATCATGTCGAAACATATTTATTGCTGGAAGTATTTATAGACCTACTGATAACATCAACTACACAGAAGAACTCTGTGAAGAAATGGCGGACATCCACTCACGAATACGAACCTCACATTGTGGATCGGAGAAGATGCAAACCTACCTGATATTAACTGGGTAGATGATTCCATATCATGGCAAAGCAATTTCATACCTATCAACCAAGCGTTAGTGTAGTGAACGACATTGGATGCGAACAAATCGTCAACTTGACAACACGATACAATAACATACTCAACATCTTTTTGACCAACCGCCCATCCTTAGTCGTCCATTGTTTTCCTATACCTGGCATCAGTGACCATGTCATAGTATTGATTGGCACTAACGTTATTCCAAACAGACTGAAGCCAATTAAGCGACTCGTCTACTTGTGGAGGAAAGCAAATACCATTACCATGCACTGTAAATTCGCGTCTACATTTATATGAAATCATAACATAACCACACCAATAAACAACCTTTGGATGAAGTTTAAACAAAAATGTATAGTCATTGCTACTTATGTCCCATCGAAGATGCCATCTGGCAGATTCAACAATGGTGTCACCATCAGGTATGCAGATGCTCCAGGAGGAAGAGACAGACACATAAGAGAGCAATACAGACAAACCACATAAAAAAATACGATAATTATCTGCACATATGCAAACAATTGCTCCTACAGTCTGCAGGAATGCCTACGTTGAGTATGTCGGTGATATGATCAAAGACACAAGCACCAGCAACAAATTATACTCTTTCGTGAAAAGTAAAATGTGCGATGGTTCCGGTATCTCTCCTCTAAAGAAGGACGGCAGGGATCAAGTACATCTGACAAATCAGAAATCCTGAACGTCCAGTTCTTGTCAGTCTTCACTATTAAAAGAAACAACGCACAAGCCTGATCTCGGTACTAGCAACATTCCAACAGCCCCATCCATCCAGCTCCTCCAAAATCTAGCCCTACATAAAGCAACTGCACCTGACCAGACTTCATCCAAATTATTGAACCAGATGGCATCTTCAATATTTCTAGCCCTAACGTTCATACTTCCAGCCTCATTGGAGAAGGGCGAGATTCCAGGCGTCTGGAAGAGAGCATTCTGCTCCCCATTATTCAAGAAAGGCGATAAAAGCAAAGCGTGCAACTGCAGGCCAGTTTCCCTAACAATAATTTGCTACAAAATCATGGAGAACATCAGCCATAGCCAACTGATGCAGGTCTTCGAAAGTAACAATGGTCTATATGAAAGAAAACATGACTTCAGAGAGATTAAGCGAGAGCCAACTTATAATCACACTCTAGGATCTAACAACTGGTCTAAACAACAAACAACATATAGATGATATCCTGCTCGACTTCAGCAAAGCATTTTATAAAGCCCCTCATAAGCACCTTGCATTCCAACGTCATCACTATGGCGTCTGGGGAAAGACGACTGAGTGAATAAACAGCATTTAAGCTTTAACAAATTAACAGGTTGTTCTAGAAGGCCAGTCATCTTCATCAGCCCTGTCATTTCAGGCGTACCCCAAGAAAAGGTCATGGTTCCTCTTCTGTTCCCGATCTATATCAATGATTGCCGTTGGGTATCGATTTCCAAGTCAGTTTTTGTTTGCCGACAACAGCTTTCTGTACAGTGTAATTGATTCAGACCAGGATACAATTCAATTACAAGCAGGCCTAGACAGCCTACAAAGATGGGCACATGACTGGCAAATGGAGTGAGTTCAATCCTGACAAATGTGAGGTCGTCCGAATCACCTACAACGGACAGATCGTCCCAGCCATATATATCATCCATGGCCAAACATACGACTGTGACAGCCACATATTTCGGAATCACCCTTGCCAGCAGATTATCATGGAACAGCTACATTGAAAAAAGGCAAACAACAACAGAGCATTTCTTAGCAGAAATCTGTCTGCATGCCCCGAACAAGTATAGGATACTTGCAATAAATCTTTAGTACTCTCACAGTTGGAGTATGCATATACCGTTTGGGACCCATCTATCAAAACAAACATTGCTTAACTTGAAGCGGTACAAAAAGGACAGCACGGTTTACTACTGGTGATTATCAACTAACCAGTAGCGCATGCACCATGCTTCAACATTTAGGAGAGTAAGAGATTTAAGGTCGACGCCAACAAGCTAAAGTTGTTATGACTTACCGGATTATACACCAGCTAAATGACATCCCGGCAGTACCATACATCCAACAGATAATATCTAACACCAGATGACACTTATGCAGATTTCTCATCACCTTCACCAGAGTCAACGCATATAAAGACTCCTTCTTCCCTCCAGGAATCCGCTTGTGGAACTCCTAACCAATCTTCATAGCAAACGCAAATTCCATTGGTGCTTTTAGAATGGATGTTGTATGGGGATCGCTTAGCTCCAGACCTTGAGTGTTTTTAGTCCGTTTTAGCTGCAATTGGACCTTCCATTACATGTATATATCTCACACCATGTTTATGTTCCAAAGATACCCTGCACATTATTGAAAGAAGTGGTAAGGCGATCTTTCATTTCTAAATTCATGTACCTGTCCAGGTGCTGATTAAAATTGTTGTTATAACTTTTCTTACCATAATGTTATTATAATGTATCTCGCCATAACTTTAGAATTATCTAAATGAGGCGTTGAGGCAGCTGGCGTATGTACCTATTACCATCAGATGAGACATTTATGATACGATTTTATAGCATTTGGAAGGTGTGCTTTCATAATAAAGATATCGTATGATTTTGATCGGTGTTGCATTTCGTCTGAGTCAGTGAAGCATTCTACCATCAGATTGGCAAAGTTTGTTTAAGACACCACAGGCCCTTTTTATATTCAGGCATTGATCAGCCTTGGCTGGCAACTATATCTAACAAACACGTTTGTTATATATTGTCACAATAGAAATAAGTAGTATTGGTGTTATTGGTTCTGAGCTTCTCATGGAGCAGAAGTATATTAGCCAGTAGTTTATATCTCAGACTTAGAGCGTTCGCAAAATAAGAATAACATTTTAAATGCATATACAAAAAAATGCGGTTAGAGGATGATTTGTACTGGTAAACAAAAAATATGTAAATAGCAACTAAACTTTTATAAGTAAATGACAACTATACTAGCAACTCGATATATATATATATATATATATATATATATATATATATATATATATATATATATATATATATATATATATATATATATATATATATGCAATAAACTGACTCTTGATGAGTCTTTTTCAAAGGCAAATACAAAACATATATCAAACAAACAAATAAACACAAAAACGTTGTGTTTGTAAGCCTCTACATGGCTGTCTCCACATGAGTTAAAACTATAAATACAACCAGCTTGTATCGACTTGTTGGGGATACTGAAAACTGTTTATAATTCTCTAAAAGTCTACCAGCCAAATTACATCTATTACTTTTTGTACATTTATGTAACGCAGATTATATCCCGGATACATATATGTTTTGTATTTGCCTTTGAAAAAGACGCATTAAGAGTCGAAAGCGCTCAAGATAGTTAGTTACTAGTTTCGAACTGTTAGTCGTCAGTTTATTGCATCTATCTTAATCAATCCCTGACACACGTGATCTATTGGTGGATCCAGTGCGTTTGAAAGGGTTGTTTTTCGCCATATAATTTGCGCTTATATATATATATATATATATATATATATATATATATATATATATATATATATATATATATATATATATATATAATACAAATCATATGGCGAATAACAACCCTTTCAAGCGTACTGGATCCACCAAGGGATCACGTGTATCAGGGATTGATTAAAATAGATGCAATAAACTGACGACGAACAGTACGAAACTAGTAACTAACTAGCCTAAGCGCTTTCGACTCTTAATGAGTCTTTCTCAAAGGCAAATACAAAACATATATACGACAAACAAATAAACACAAAAACGTTGTGTTTGTAATCCTCTACATGGCTGTCTTCCTACATGTGTTAAAACTATAAATACAACCAGCTTATATAGACTAGTTGCGGAAACTGAAAATGGTATATAATTCCATAAAAGTCTACAAACCAAAGCGACATCTATTTTTACTTTTTGTACATTTATGAAACGCAGATTATATCCCGGATATTTAATTCTATACCAGTAATATCTCAAAGCCAGTCAAAGTGGATTTGAATATGATAAATATAACACCGAAAAGCCAGTCAGAGAAGATAACACGTAACTTATAATGTTATGTCCTACGTTTATAGAGGCTGTTACCGAGGTAAACACATTTTTATATTTATTATTATTGTTTTTAAATGTATAGAAATTAAGTTATATATATATATATATATATATATATATATATATATATATATATATATATATATATATATATATATATATATATATATATATAAATATATGTGTGTGTGTGTGTGTGAACTTTATATAAAAAAGAGATAAAAGCAAAATTGATGTGAGGTCAAATGTATAAAAACAATTTAGTATCATCCATACTCGGAAATATGGCATAATACTACACATCGCTAATTCAATGCATCCGGTGAATTATTGTATTACTACTGCAGCGCTTGAAATTTTACATTGTTGCATTAGTTCCATCAAGCAAATAGAATTCCGCATGCATATTGAGAATTGTCATTTATTTATCATTGTTTTCGATAAAGGAGTGTAAAGATGAACGTTTTGTTGAATAAAAACCACATTTTAGGCAAAATCATTTTCTGTTTTTCTTGAGTCGATATATATGCATAAATTTAAATGTTAAAATATCTTGAAGCTGTAAATTGAACACAGTTAAAAGAAGGAATCTGAAATAATATTTGTATCAAATATAAAATAATGTTCTATTCATATTTCACAATTTCTATTATATTTTCTTGGAAACAATAATTCTAAAATATTCTTAATACACCTGTATGCTCTCTCCCATTGATATGAAAGAAATAAATAACATTATCTTGTAGTCTTTGCTCACTTCTTTTCATTAAGTGTATATTCCTGCAGACACAGACCGGAATATGATTTGTTGTCCCCTCAGAGCAACAGTCGTACTTTCCACCAATAATAACGGAAACCGAATGAAAGATATACAGCTGAACTTTGGAATGTATGCAACTAAAGACTTCTATTATCTGAAGGTACTAAAACCAACACATTCTTTATATATACGCAGAATTCACAACCTATTAGAATATTTAAACAGACTTAAGGTATTACGGAATATATGAAATTAAACTATACCATAGTTCATACATGACTCTATCAACAACAAGGATGGTCAAGCGTCATTGTATAAAGCTTGAGGTTTTCTCATTGTTTACAATATACAATATACACTTGTAAGTTCAGATAAAAATAAAGCTGAAACTCGAAACTGCTAATTGGTGATATTGTTATGTAAAGGATCTTTGTCCTGAATGAAAACGTTGGAAACATCTAACATAACATCTACAAAAAATATGATAAAAAGGAAAGAAGAACGCAAAAGATTATTACATATGTCCAAATCTAAAAGATTGTCATTGTAAACTAGATATCATCCTCACAATGCTCCGCTTTAATCTAACAATTATGAAATGTTGCCGCTCTTTGTTCTCGTATCAGATTGGAAACACTTATGCAAAACGTGAGTCACGAGAAATCATATTTTGCAATTGCCTCTGTAAATCGATCGACAATGTGGGTAAATTGAGCAATTTGCAGAACGAAAATATACAATGTGAGTAATTGAGTAATCGGGCCCACACCTTTTCTTTTATAAAAAATAAAATGCACTTTGCAGCTTTTGTGCACTCATTTCCATGACAAAGATACTTAACATGGCTATTACCTACCAAATATATATTTTTTTCTAATACTATTTATATCACGTAATTTGATTTGCTAACTTTGCTTTCATTTTCATTTTTTCTGATTTTTTCATTCTCTCTAATTTAAGAGATTAGAACGGGTGTATGCAAGTTATATTTTAATATTATCTTGAATTGTAAAAACGTAAAATGGCTTCTTAACATGGAATTCCTGAATCATTAGAAATGGTTAACCTTATTGATTAATTGATTATATCTTAAGCATCAGTATAAGAAGTTATCATTATTAATTCCTAAAATTAGAGTTCTCATGACAATGCTTGTCTGCCGTACAAATCCATCAACTAACATCAAAAGCAGTAGGTATGGATATTTTATGAAATTCATTCTTCATTATTTATCGAATCCCTTTGTTCTTTTCAAACTAGCAATCAAAACAGAGAGATAATCTAAACTTCGATCCCCTGTCGAATCATACCGAAGACTTACAAAAATGGTACTAACAGCTGCCTCGTAACAGTCAGCATTAAGATGTTAGCATTAAGACTGGTCGGCCAGGTGTCAGGATAATGTGACTGGGTGGCTTCATGTCTAAGGTATGATGCAGTAGTATTAGAAAACCATTTTTTCAACTCACTTTGTTTTTTTACCCTCCAAACAAGTATAAATTATAGTCCTAAATTATCCCCCACCCCACCCCCTTTTTTTCCAAAATAAAACAGGGTTTTGACTCACCCTCCCCCACCTCTTTTTTTCCCCCTACTACTACCTGTAAACAGGTATTTTGTAACCGAACAAAACAACAGGTGTTGGAATGTGATAAGCTCTTTACACAGAGGTGACTAATTTGTTAGAACAGCGCATGTGTGGAATACAATTATTCTAAAGACGGCAAACGGGTTTTACCACAAGATAACAGGATGAAAATTAAACTGTGTGTTAGAACGTTTCAGTTAACAAGGTGGAAATTAAACTAGCATTAGAATGAAAATGATATTATTTTAGTTATATTATATCTTAAGTTTAGATAAAATTTTATGTTACTCATATTTTTTATGATATTTTTTTTCATACTTGCTAACCCTCATTGGTAGAATGTCTGTTAACATATTGTCAATAATACGAAATTCACGTAATAAATCATCCATATTATATTTAACTCCTCGTAGGTAAGACCGGATGTGATCAAGTAGTTTCTTGTAAGTTTTAATTGATGTTAAACAACCGTGCTTCTTTATCAAAAGTCTTGGTTCTACTTTTTTACACACCGCTGTAAGTGAAACACCAATAGCGGATATGATTAACAAAAAGGGATTTAATGATACCCCACTTGAAATTATACCAGAACTAGTCATTAACAAGGGTAGATAAGATATTACTCGAAGGATCTTGTTGTAGTATTTGTAACATTTTTTCACACACCAAAGTTTTCTATGATAATATTTATAATATTGTATTAATGCGTCCACATCCTGTTCTGAAATATCTTTTGAAATATGATTGAAATCAACTATACTTCTTTTCATTATAATATTAGTTCACATAGTCCTATGTTTGGTTAATCCATAATAAGAGCTGGTTATTGTTCAGCTATAAATTCCAAACACCAGAGAAAATTCGCTAATTGTAAAGTTTTATCAACTGGTTCAAGTACAAATTCTTCTTCAGAATTTATGTTTATTATTACAGATAATACTCCAGATGAGTCATCATTTGGATGACGAAATGGATATTTGGTAGATATTCTAAACTTTGCACTGCTAAACACTGACAATCTATACATACCAGTAACTTTTGCAGTGTATTTGATAGAATTATTTTGCCTCGTCCATGTACTAGACCCAGATGCAACAGTATACACAATATTTTTAATCTGTTTGTGAGGAATTTTAACCATACTCGTTTTCTCAACAATATTTGGAATTCCACTAATAATATCATTGAGTTCTGTGTTAATATCATTAAATTTTGTGTTAATATTAGCGAGTGTAATGCCAACATTTGATGGATTTCCAAAAAATTCATCTCTAATTTTGTTTATGCTTCTGCAAAAACTTAAAAATGTGTTCACGTGACTGGTAAAATCATTTTTGAGTGCTGTGATTTCATTAGTAATTGAAGCGTCCCGATCATTGACGTATTTTTTAGTGACAGCATCCCCATCCTCAGTTGGGTTTCCAAGATCTGTAATCTTGTTTTGTGTCATAACAATATTCCCACTTGGATTTCGTACAACTACATCTGACAGTTTTACATTACTCGTCTTTAATCGTCCTTCTTTGTCTTGGAAAATGACAACTTCATTTGGATCTACGCTGGTAAGATTTAGTAAATTATTGATTTCATTTTTGAGCCGATCAAGAGTTGCATATTTGGATAAGTCACCTTTAAAACGTTTTGTGGATAAATCTTCTAATAGTGTTCCAAATTTTGTATAGTAGCTCATTATTTACTATCCTAGATAAAATTATCAACACTAGTTTAATATTATACAAAAATGGCAAAATCGTTGATATTAAACTTTGATACAGAGAGACTAGTGAAGCATAAACATAACAATGAACTTCCTGATTGTCATTATCTTATTGTTGGACGAACTGGATCGGGGAAAACAAATTTGCTTATGAATTTGCTTCTTGGTGATAATTTTAACTACGACAGAGTTTATATTTACACAATCAATCCACAGCAAGATAAGTATGAGTTATTAAGTGAGTATAATAACAAGCTTCGTGATGATCTTAAAGCTGGTGAAGATTTTTTTATAATTAGGCAGCCAGAAGATCTTATTCCAGTTAATCAACTTGATGCAGATGAACATAAGATAGTAGTTTTTGACGATATTCCTCTAAATAACATAGAGATGAATAAAATAAGATCATATTTCTCACTGTCACGTAACAAACAGTGTAATTCTGTTTATCTCGCTCAAGGATTTTATAATGTTGACAGGTTTATTAGGCGAAATACGGGTTGTTTTATTTTATTTCCAGGACTGGATAATGTTGACGTTAGAAATATTGCAAGCGAGCAATGCGGTGGCGTGACAAAAGATAAGTTTATTGAACTTTACCGTAATGCTACAAAAGATAAATACAACTTTTTCTTGTTTGATAAACTTACAAATGATCCAACTAAAATGTTTCGCTGTTGTATTAACACTTACTTACAATAAAGAGTTTCAATTTTATAAAATTTATAATTATAATAATGGACAAACGAGCAAGATACAGACAACACATAGAAGATCTAAAAAAAACTTGCTCAATCTCAGGCATCACTTAAGCAAAAAGTACAAGAAGCACGACGTGGGCAAGTAACTGCTACAGAAACAACAGCTACAATTTTCAAGCCGGTTACTGAAGCATTATTAGGTAAACAACCTGAAACTAAACCACTGTCAGAAGAAGAACTTAAGCAACTACAGGAAAAAGGTTTGGTTGGAATTGTTAGAGAACAACAGGAAGCAGCTGCTGCAAAACTTGTTACTAGATCTGATGAAGAAAAGAGAAAACTGATTGAGGCACTTACAGCAAATATAGCTGATCCTGCGGCTAGACAAGCAGAAACAGATCGATTGATAAACAATCCGCTGGAACTTGAGCGAAGATTAGCAGAGTTAACAACGCAAGGAATAACAAATATTATAACAAATTTATCAGGAGACATAAAAGATATCAGAGAGGAGCAACAAAGAGTCGGTGATCTTACTGTAAAGTTTATGGAAGTTGGAGATCAAAGATTTTATTTTACAAAAAGAGCAAATGATGAGATAAAAGTTAGTGAATATAATGATTTTTTAAACAAAGAAAATATAAGGGGTATTGATGATATAAGCAAGTGGACTGATGCAGAATATCAAGCATTAATCGATAAATTTGATGTAATATTTAATGACGGAGCTGCTGCTAAAGATGAATTAAACACAGTTACAGAGATTGATAATATGATTCCACTTTATGAAAGAATGAGAAAGGGTGTCATTGCTCTCACGTTTAAAAAAACAGCAGAAAATAGCAGAGCAAAACCTTTTGGTAAAGGGTGGAGTTTTAAAAGAAAATTTGATAAACTCGATAAATCTCGTGTAGAAAAATATAGAAAAGAAAAAACAGGAACTGGTGTAAAAGTATTTACTTCAACTACTGAAATGATAGGTAGATTAATGTTATTAATATCATCAAAGGAAGCTGGGAATGTTAGTGTTGAACTTGATAATGAAATCATTGACATACTTGATCATCTAAGATCGAGTGAATTATTAACATCTGACGAATATGAAACTTTACACCGCGACTTAATCGCGGCGACTTAATTTTGTAAAATGATATAATATTAAAGGAATGCAAACAACATTATTACTAAACTCTAGCGAGTCTACAGAAGATAGCGCAAATTTTTCAGTAAATTATATTCCACCTATAGAACTAGATCCTGCAAAACAATATGAAATTGGATTAATTTCTTGTACTTGCTGGAATGCTATACCTAACGTGAAAAATGATGTTAACGATGAAATGTATTTTACTATGATTACAACACCTACAATATCTACAACAAAAAAAATAAAAATTCCGCAAGGAGCTTATAATATTGAAGATCTAAACAAGACGATCAAAGAGCTCATAACAAAAGCTGACGGTGTGGCTGATAATTTTGAATTAGCAGCAAATTATAACACATTGCGAACTAGGATAACTTTGAAAAATATAGCAATCAATCTTGAACCAAGAGAAAGAAGTATTGCACAACTGTTAGGATTTACTGAAAAAACTTACACTGCACTTGATCAGCCTATTACATATGACAGTGAACTGCCATCAAATATAACAGAAGTAAATACAATATTAGTAAATTGCTCTACTGCTTCTGGCTCTTATACATCAAAAGGTAGCAAAGGTCAAACGATTTACAGTTTCTCACCCGAAGTCCCGCCAGGTTCTCTCATGCAAATAACTCCACAACATATTATATATTATCCTTTAAACGTTGAAGATCAAATATCAAGTATAAGGATGCAGTTGACAGATCAATCAGGAAAACAGTTACATGTTAGTAATGAAGTTGTAACTTATTATTTACATCTACGCGAGCAAAAGTAAAAATTATGCAACATCAAATATAATGAAACAAAGAAAAAAAGTTTATCGAAGAAAAATAGTAGGAGGATTTTTTGGAAATATATTCACTAAAGTTATTAAAAATATTCCAGGACTAGCGCGTAAAGTTGCACCAATTGCTATTGACGCGGGTAAAGCTTTTGCAACTGGGGCTGCATCTGCCGCTGGGACTGCGGTGGGACAAAAAATAGCTAATAAAATAAAAGGAGATCCACCGACTGCATCTGAAATAAAACAAGCTATCTCAGAAATCGCTCCAACAAAAGAAACTCAAAAAGCTATGATAACAACAACAAAAAAATTATTATCACCAAAGGGCGAGCAGATCATACAAAAATTAATATCTAAAGTAACAGTGCCGCAATAAAATTTTATATAATCTAATAATATAAAATGTCTGTTAAAAATTATCTCGAGTTAACAGAAACTTATGACATCGACAACGATTTGACAGAATTCGAGTTTGTTGAGTACCTTGATGAAAATTCTAACGAACCAAATAAAACTGGTATTAGAACCTTTAACACCAGAGATGAAGATGTATTTCTACTGCCACATAAGGCTATGTTAGAAGTTCGTGGTCAGATTATGACAGTAGCTAATCCACCTGCTGCAATTGCAGTTGGAGCAGAAGTAGCTCTTATAAATAACGGTTGGAGTCTATTCAAAAGTGCTAGATATCAACTGGCCAATCAAACTGTAGAAGATATTTCGAGTCACCTACAAGTTGCAAGTACAATTTTAAATATTATTTCGTTTTCCGACGATTACTCGAGATCAACTGCAACTAATATGATGTGGTTTAAAGATACTGGACGGGGTATAGCTGAATCAACAGAATTTTTAAAGAGAGGCGCTATAGTACATGGAGCTAATGCTGATGAAAATACTGTAATTGTGAGAAATTTTCTCATTGCTAATGCTGCTGCACTAGATATTGTCGCACCTGCTGCAGATGCTAATGCAAACGCTACAAGAGTTTCTCTTACAGCAGCTTTTAATAATCTAAATATAACACCACCAGCTGCAGCTGCAGACGGTACTGCGATGTTAAATTTACTTCTTAACACACTTGATGTGAGAAATCCACGCTATAACGAAGGTTTTGCTAGGCGAAGAAAACTTGCAGCAGGATCACGTCAAATTACAATGATGCTTCCGCTAAGCATGATTTTCGGCTTTTGTCGCGATTATGATAAAGTATTTCGCGGAGTAAAACATACTCTTATTTTAGATCGAGCAGACCAAAACGATTGCTTGTTTAGATCTGGAGGGGCTGATGTACAGTTTATCATAAACAAACTTTCTTTGTGGATGCCACGTATAACACCATCAATCACTAAAATGTCAGAACTAAATAACACGCTTGATAAGCATACAAACAGAATTTACTTTAAGCAGCATAAGGTATATCAGACAGCGGTTCCAAATACTACTGACTACACGTGGAGGGTCACAACAACATCAAGCGAACAACTGCCGAGAAATATCTTTGTCGTATTTCAACAACAAGCTCGACGAGGTAACCAACAACAAAATAATGCAGTATTTGATCACTCTGATGTCAGACGAATATACGCTAGATTAAATTCAAAGCAATATCCAGAACGAGCTATCGAGTGTAATTTTGCTGATGATGCTAATAAAAATATTTCTCGACCGTACATGTACCTGCTTGACGCAATACAAAAATATCAAGATGTTGAAGATGGAACTCAAATATCAGTAGAAGAATTTCGTACGCTTTATCCTATATTTCATTTTGATGTTAGTAAACATAACGAGCGAGCTGTAGACAGCACAGCGGATATTGAAATTACCTGGACACTTGGGGCGGTTCCAGTAGCGCCGTTATACGTATACGCATTAGTGATTAGTGATAGATTTATCACGGTAGATTCTATTGGAGGTAAAATGACAGTTCAAGTTTAATCTACAGTTGTTATATAAAATGGCAAAGTATATTGTAAAAGAAGTGTATTTGACTGATGGCCAAGTTAAAAAATTAGTAGCTGCTACTGCAAAGCGAGAACAGGTATCATTAAAAATCAATCCTAATATTTCTGATGGTGTTTTAACAAAATTAATGCTAACAAAAAATCAAGTAAAAAAGTATGATCGTAAAAAAACTTTTGTTTTAAATTTGAGTGCTGCACAAATGACAGCGATGGCAAAAGAAGGTGGTTTTCTTGGTCCGGCATTATCAGTATTAACTAGTACAATAATACCTAAACTTTTGCCGGTGTTGGGAACATTAGGACTAGCAGCAGCGTCTGGAGCAATATCTGGCGCAACGAAGAAAGCAGTCGAAGGTAATGGTATCATTCGTGGAAGTGGAATAAAAAAATTGTAAATTTTATGTAAATAATATATTATAATGCCACAAAGGAAAAAGAAATCACCAACAACAACAAAAAAAGAAAGTAATAAAAACAAAATCACCAACACCAAAGTGCAAATGCATATGCAATCAAACAAAACAAGGAGGAATTATTCCGTTCGCTCCACTTTTGGCGGGACTAGCGGGAAGTCTGCTGCCAAATCTTTTAGGAATCGGACGTGGTCTAACATTACCAGGAACTCGTCGACCCCGTTGAGTAATTTTGATATCATTGATAAGTTAAAAGCGGTTCCTGGATTTCACGGAGTTTATTCTAAAGATGAGCTCGCAGCAATAAAATCACCATCTGCTGTAAGTTCATGTGTTATTAATATACAAGATTTTAATGACGGATCTGGTACGCATTGGGTAGCAGTTTATAATAATAATTATTTTGACTCGTTTGGACTTCCTCCAAGCGATGTAATAAAAAAGTATATGAAAAAAAAATTTACAAAAGTATATTATTCGTCAAATCAACTCCAACCTGTTGGAACGTCTGCTTGCGGATATTATTGTATTATGTTTATCCGACAGATGAGCAGAAATCTTAATTTTTTAAAATTTATTTTACAGTTTGATAAGCAACCTTCTCACGCTAATGATGAGATCGCAATTAATTTTATCTAAACTTATAAGTATAATAATGTCAACATACTGTCTCAAGTGTAAAACTAAAACAGAAGGTATTAATGAAACAACAGAAAAAACAAAAAACAACAGGATAATATTAAAAAGTATTTGTGCAATCTGTGGAAAAAGAAAAAATACATTTTTAAAGAAAACGTCCCCAGCGATAGTATCTCCAGCGACGTCGCTAGGATCTGGTTATCCTAATATTATTTTAGTCGACGACTAAAAATATAGAATGATATGCAACTGTGATTCTGACAGAGATTTGTGTATTGAGCAAAATAAAATTGTCGCATACTGTCAATGTTGTAACAACAGAGAAATAATAGGGTCAGGTATAGATATACATAAACTAATTGGAAAATTACCAAAACCAAAAGGCGGTTGGACATTGCCAGGGCATCGGTATACTGGTCCATGGAATCCGCTAGATCAACAACTAGATGAAAACGACAATCCATTGCCAGGACAAGAGCCTTACAATCAAGTGGATGCAATAGCAATGCGTCATGATATCTGTTATCGTGATCATGAAAACTCAAAATTAGATTGTGATAAAGTAATGTTAGACGAATTACGTGATATGAAGCCAACAAATCTACGAGAACGTTTTGATAGAAAATTTGTTCAGGGAATAATTGGAGCAAAATATAAACTTGGACTCGGAGAGTCTCGTCAATCACCTCACGATTGGGGAAATAAAGTATATGATGATCTTGCAGTCGAACTACACAGACCTAAAAAAAAAAGTTCCAACGACGTAAAGTTGTCGCTAATGGTGTAGATGATATCTGGGCAATAGATTTGGTGGATGTATCCAATCTAGCTCAGTTTAACGTTGGCGCTGATGGCGCTCCAAAAAGGTATTTGTTTAATGTTATAGATGTTTTTAGCAAATACGCTTTCAGTATACCTGTTTCAGATAAGACAGGAACTTCAATGACTGATGCGCTAAAGCAGATAATAACAAGCACAGAAAGAAAACCAAACAAAATCTGGACTGATCATGGATCTGAGTTTTTTAACAAAAAGTTTGAACAGTTTCTAGAACAAAATAATATAAAAAGGTATGTTACAGGAAATGAGGGTAAAAGCGTTGTTGTTGAGAGATTTAATCGCACGCTAAACGAGAAAATACACAAACATATGACAGCTAAAAACACCAACAGGTACATCGATGACCTTTCTCAAATCGTAAGCGAATATAATAACACGAAACATCGAACCATCAAAATGACACCTAAAAAAGCTGTTAAAAATCCAATATTAGCAAATGAAAACATGTACCGCAGACATAAATTTAAGGTTGGTGATAAAGTTAGAATTTCTTTGATGAAAAAGGTGTTTGCAAAAGGATTTACTCCGAACTGGAGCGAAGAAGTTTTTGTAATTGATAAGGTACTTTTAACAGTACCTGTAACGTACGTTTTAAAAGATCTGGCAGGGGAACCGATTGTAGGTAGTTTTTATGAACAAGAACTACAGAAAACTGATCAGGATGTTTTTGTTATCGAGAAAGTGATTAGAAAAAAAGGGGATAAAAGTTTAGTCAAATGGCGTGGGTATAGTGATAAATTTAACAGTTGGATCCCAACCAAGCAGATTATGATATAATGCTATTATAAATTAACTCATACTTTTGTTTGACAGATTTACATTTTACTGGTTTACATAATGATATTAGATACTGCTTACGATCGTTAGAGATCGTCATTAGATTAAAAATCTTGACAAATATGAAATCAAATTTGATATTTTTCTGTCGGCCTGGATCTTGATATTTAAAAAAGGTTTGATTAACTGCCAGAACAGTTGTTGTTCGGCAACGGTAAAATTAAATTTAATTAGCTGCTTAGCAATGTGATACTTGACATTATACCGTTTAGTTGTTGATCTGCTGTAATTAGATCTGTCAGCAACAGTGACTATTTCACCATCATCATCAGATTCATTGTTATATAAAATATCATCTTCGCTATAACCAACAGATTTGTCTATAAAATCTTTGGAAAATGTAATACTATGTATGACATCATCACTGACGACCTTATCACTGACGACCTTATCACTAGTATCTTCTTCGTAGAGTTCAGCGAGTCGTTTCATCAAGTCCATTATTATAATATATTTTTATCTAATTTATTATTATAAGATGACCGATGAGATAAAATATCACCAAAAAGTTAATATAGTAAATTATAACGAACTAGCTGAAGCGGTAAGAAAATGTTTGTTGGGTTATAGTGTTGATGTTATTGTAATGCAAGGTGATTCTCATAAAATATTACTAACAGAAGCAGAAAAAAATAAAATTAATGAAAGTGCAGTAACGACGCTAAAATTTAATCACGATGATATCATAGCATTTGCTCATCATTGCTTGACTAAAACCGAATTACAAAATATTATTGATCATCATATCTAAAACCAATCCTAGCATCGTATTCTCTTGAAAAAGTTGATTTTGTTGCTCCATCAGCTATAATTTTTACGACTGCGGGATTTATCTTATAATATTTCGCCGCAGCTGAAATCGATTTGAATTCGATCTCCTCATCCGTTTCGAGGTTTTTTGAAATAACAGGTTTTATTGGGCATCTAAAATTAATACCATTACTATTTTTTCCTTTTCTCACATTTTCCTGTTGCGTTACTATCTCCAGATTTTCCAATCGATTATCAGTTTGTATATTATTGATGTGATTAATAACAAGACCATTGGGTATAGATCCATTGAACACCTCATAAACAAACCTATGACCAAGATAACGAACTTGATTTGTTGATGTTCCTCTAACAGTTACCCTGATATATCCCATATTGCTAATATTACTAAGAACTTTTTTAGTTTTTCTATTTCTAATAATACCGCGATCGTTAGCCTCGTATAAATCAAATACTGGGTGCGGCTGAAACTCATCTTGTAAGGATAAATTTTCAATATTATCATCAGTGACTTTACCATTATAATGATATACACGCTGTCCCTCTGGAATATCATCGCAGAACAACGTGTAAATAAAATCTTTTCTAAATATTGCAATCCTCTCGGCATTATCTCCCTTTACACTAATATTATAACCCGCTGACGTTAATTTGCCAACAGGTATTCTAGTTTTAATGTTAATAACCGAACCAATTACATTTCCAGCGTATAAGTTATACTTTGGGTGAATTTGATAAATCTCTTGCTCACGTGCGCTTGTCAGATTTACTGTCATTATATTATAGGTAATATTTTTTATCTCTAATTGATTTTTAGCGCATGCGCAGTGTGAGATAAAGTTATATTTTGGGTGAACTTGATATGCTTCTTGCTCACATGTGTTTGTTAGATTTGCTGTCATTATATTATAGGTAATATTTTTTATCTCTAATTGATTTTTAGCGCATGCGCAGTGTGAGGTAAAGTTATGTTTTGGGTGAACTTGATATGCTTCTTGCTCACATGTGTTTGTTAGATTTGCTGTCATTATATTATAGGAGATATTTTTTATCTCTAATTGATTTTTAGCGCATGCGCAGTGTGAAAAAATTATCAATTAGATATTACATTATAGTATAATAATGTTAAAATTGCGTGATATAGCTAAGAGAAGCTTTATGGGAGAACCTAATAAAATAGCGACTGCTTTTGCAGGTTTTGATAATAGTCATCAGTTTGATAATCAAATTGTTTTAGTAAATTTTACTGCAACTAATCTTTACCACCTATTACAGACAATTGTAAAACGTGAGCTCGAAAAACACAAAAGTATCAGATTATTTGTGCAATATCATGTTATATTTTCAAAGTTAGTTATAATGGAAGAATTAACTAACAAGGAAATTGCAGAACCTTATATTAACGCAAAATCGAGACGTGTTTTGCTTGGGACTGATCTGTTATCACTATCTGATGAAATACACCAAGAAATTGGAAAAAAAATAGAGGAATTTAGTCAATTAGGTTCGGGTTGGAAGTTTGAAATGATCAAAGGAATATTGTTTCACACGATGAAATATAATGTATTACGAGGTAGTTCATACGTCGACCTGCCACCAAAAATAAAAAGTAAAAGATGTTGTATAAACATCAAAAACGTAGATAACAAATGTTTCCAATGGGCTGTTCTTTCCGCACTATTCCCAGCAGAAAAAAACGCTACTCGTGTTGAAAGGTATATCAGTCATGTGTCTAGATTAAATTTTAAAGATATTAACTTTCCAGTGGCAGAAAATCAAATACCAAAATTTGAAAAGCAGAATAATGTTTCAATTAACGTTTTCGGACTAGATGAAAAGGAGGACGTATATCCGAGATATATTTCAGAAAAAGCTTCACAATCAACTATAAATTTACTGTACTACAAAAATCATTATGTTTGGATTAAAAACTTTAACGGACTAGTTGGTAGACAGTACAATAAGGATAAGAACAAAAAGTTCTTTTGTTACCGCTGCTTGCATGGCTGTACAAGCAATGAAACATTACAAAAGCATTTGCAGTACTGTAGTGATGTGCAAAGAATAACAATGCCATCTAAAAAAGATAGAGTGTTACAGTTTGTCCATCATAATCACAAACTAAAAATTCCTTTCGTCATATACGCTGATTTCGAATGCCTACTTCAACCTGTACTTGGTGTAGAAAATAATCCTAATCAATCGAGTACAAGAAAAGTTCAAAATCATGTTCCGTGTGGAGTAGCGTATAAGGTAGTTTGTTGTACTGATTCTAGATTATCTAAATCAATCAAATTATATCGTGGTAAAAATCCAGCTGTTTGGCTTCTCAAGCAGTTGATTAACGAAGTTGATAATATATTTACTCATTTGAAAAAAGTAACGCCAATGTTAAAATTAACACCTCAACAAGAATCCGCTCACGAGCAAGCAGAAATTTGTCATATTTGTGAAAAAGCTTTTGACGATGATAAAAAAGTACATGACCATTGTCATTTGACTGGACAGTATCGTGGAGCGGCTCATAATCAGTGTAATTTAAAATTTCATGCTCCAGATTTTATTCCGGTTATTCTTCACAATTTTCGAGGATATGATAGCCATATTATAGTAGAAGCTTTTGGTGATCCTGAGATAAAAGCTCGTCTAAAACTCGATAACGTCATCAAATGCATCCCAAATAATTTTGAAAAGTACATGTCAGTTACGCTAGGTAAATTGCGTTTTATTGACAGCCTGCAGTTTATGGCAGCCTCGTTAGATGAGCTAGTAAAAGGTTGTAGTAAATTTGATAACCTAAGAGACTGTTTTGGAGATAAATTTAATCTACTAGCTAAAAAAGGAGTTTTTCCATACGAATACCTCGACGATTGGAGTAAATTTGATGAAATATCTTTACCTGACAAAGACAAATTTTACTCACAACTTAAAAATGAAAATATAACTGATGACGAGTACAGGTATGCACAAGATATCTGGAAAGAGTTTGATTGTGAGACTTTTGGTGATTATCATGATTTATACCTGAAAACTGACGTGTTATTATTAGCAGATGTTTTTGAAAGTTTTCGTGAAGTGAGTTATAATAATTATGGACTAGATCCTTGCTGGTATTATTCTGCCCCTGGGTTGTCATGGGATGCTTTGCTAAAGTTTAGTAAGGTAAGGTTAGAATTACTGACTGATGTTGATATGTTCAATTTTATTGAAAAAGGTATCCGAGGTGGTATTAGCGTGATAACAAAAAAATATGCTGAAGCAAACAACAAATACCTGAAACAGTATAACCCTGACCTTCCTTCGAAGTATATAATTTATCTAGATTGTAATAATCTTTACGGTGGTTCGATGGCAGAACCAATGCCTTTTAGCGGATTTCATTGGATCACGGTTGATCGATTTCTATCAGAGACAGAAAAAAAGATACCTGACGATGTTTCCTATTTCGTTGAAGTTGATCTTGATTATCCAAATTCGCTACACAAATTACATAACGATTACCCTTTCTGTGCGGAATCGATGGTTATAGATTATAGTTTGTTATCAAAAGAACAACAAGCGTTAGCATCACCAAGGCAACATTCCATGGTCAAGAAACTAGTACCAAATTTACTTGATAAGAAAAATTATGTTTTGCATTACAAAGTTTTAAAACAAGCAGTCGATGCTGGTCTTGTGTTGAGAAAAGTTCATCGTGTACTAAAATTTAATCAGTCGCCGTGGATGAGAGGTTATATTAACTCCAACACTTCAAGAAGAGCTGCAGCGAAAACAGAGTTTGAGAAAAACTTCTTTAAACTGATGAACAATTCCGTTTTTGGTAAGACGATGGAGAATATTAGGAAACGTGTAAATATTGAAATAGTTAATGATGTCAATCGCAGAAACAAACTTGTGTCAGACGATGATTTTGTGAGCATGAAAATATTTAATGAAAATCTTGTTGCGATACAAAGAAGAAAAACAAATCTAAAACTAAACAAGCCGATCTATGTTGGAGCTGCAGTGTTAGATTTATCAAAGTGGATGATGTACGATTTTCATTACACTTTTGTTAAAAATCAGTGGCCGGCTAGTAGATTATTGTTTACTGATACTGATTCACTCGTGTATGAAATTGAATGTGAGGACATCTATCAGGACATGTACAATAATCGACATCTGTTTGATCTTTCCGATTATCCACGTGACAGTAAATTTCATGACGACACAAATAAAAAGGTTATTGGTAAGTTTAAAGATGAAATGAACTCGAGCGCTATCAAATACTTTATCGGATTACGTAGTAAAATGTATGCCGTATTGTTAGATAATAATAAAATAACGAAAAAAGCCAAAGGTCTGCCTCGTAATTTTGTTAAAAAGTTTATGAAATTTGATGACTACAGGTATGCGCTTGATGGTGGTGTTAGTTTTATGAGAGCTATGGCAATTCGAACTAATCATCATAAACTCGAAACAGATGTCATTATCAAACGTGGATTGTATAATTTTGATGACAAACGCTATTGTGAAAATGGGGTAGATACATTTGCCCTTGGGTATTGTTATGATGATAGATCTATACTCGACATTATCTTTTCCAACTGAAATTTTATCTAAACTTATAAAATAATGTTTGAAAATTTGACAATGACAAATAGCTACAATAGTAACATCAAATATCTAATGATGGACGGTAAACAATTGACAGTTGAATTTAATAATGAAACATCAGGTATATGTTTTAATGGAACATGTGACAAGTTAAAACTTTCGCTCATCAGATCTGATAACAGCATGTATTTCAATTATCTCGAACAATTGTATCAAAAGTTGCTAGCGGAATTTAAAAACTTTCACAGCCCCATTAGCCAACAAAACTATACTAAACTCACAATTGATCTCGATCGGTCAAAGGTATATTTTATCAACAAAAAATATCCTCTGAACAAACCAGAAATGAAAGATCTGTTTGAGTCCCGTCGCTGTGTGAGTGGTAAAGTAAAATTTAGTATCTATAGTCGTGATAGTGAAATATTTTTAATATCAACAGTTGAAACATTAATCATTGGTAACGAGATATAAAATAATATCATTTTCATTCTAATGCTAGTTTAATTTCCACCTTGTTAACTGAAACGTTCTAATGCACAGTTTAATTTTCATCCTGTTATCTTGTGGTAAAACCCGTTTGCCGTCTTTAGAATAATTGTATTCCACACATACACTGTTCTAACAAATTAGTCACCTCTGTGTAAAGAGCTTATCACATTCCAACACCTGTTGTTTTGTTCGGTTACAAAATACCTGTTTACAGGTAGTAGTAGGGGGAAAAAAAGAGGTGGGGGAGGGTGAGTCAAAACCCTGTTTTATTTTGGAAAAAAAAGGGGGTGGGGTGGGGGATAATTTAGGACTATAATTTATACTTGATTGGAGGGTAAAAAAACAAAGTGAGTTGAAAACCTGGTTTTCTAATACTACTGATGCCACAGTGCTAGACATCACTACAAGATGAAAAATTGTTAAAACTATGTTAAATATTATAATCACACACACACACACACATACATACATACATACATACATACATACATACATACATACATACATACATACATACATACATACATACATACATACATATATATATATAAATATATATATATATATATATAGATATATATATATATATATATATATATATATATATATATATATATATATATATATATATATATATATATATATATATATAAATATAAATATATAGATATATATATATATATATATATATATATATATATATATATATATATATATATATATATATATATATATATATATATATATATATATATATATATATATATATATATATATACTCATCTTACACTATTATACATATATGCGGCATTCCTTTTAGCTACTTCTTCCCAAATTTGTTTTTTTTTTATCTTGTCAATAAGTGTGGTAGTTTTACGTCCGTTTAACTATTCATTAAAGATGGTTGATTACGTTCAGTGCCACAATGATGAATTTGGAATTTCATTTTGTTACATCTGACACGTGATGTTTATATTGTAATATCTTATAACAAACTGCTTATCAGTGGAATCCTAATATCTGGCAGTCATTATGAAACTATAGGTAACATGTGCCAATGTAATATATGGTCATGTTAAAATTGTGTGTGTGTGTGTGTTTGTGAGTAGTATAGGAAAACCAGGTTTTCAACTCACTTTGTTTTTTTACCCTCCAAACAAGTATAAATTATAGTCCTAAATTATCCCCCACCCCACCATCTTTTTTTCCAAAATAAAACAGGGTTTTGACTCACCCTCCCCCACCTCTTTTTTTCCCCCTACTACTACCTGTAAACAGGTATTTTGTAACCAAACAAAACAACAGGTGTTGGAATGCGATAAGCTCTTTACACAGAGGTGACTAATTTGTTAGAACAGCGCATGTGTGGAATACAATTATTCTAAAGACGGCAAACGGGTTTTACCACAAGATAACAGGATGAAAATTAAACTGTGCATTAGAATGTTTCAGTTAACAAGGTGGAAATTAAACTAGCATTAGAATGAAAATGATATTATTTTATATCTCGTTACCAATGATTAATGTTTCAACTGTTGATATTAAAAATATTTCACTATCACGACTATAGATACTAAATTTTACTTTACCACTCACACAGCGACGGGACTCAAACAGATCTTTCATTTCTGGTTTGTTCAGAGGATATTTTTTGTTGATAAAATATACCTTTGACCGATCGAGATCAATTGTGAGTTTAGTATAGTTTTGTTGGCTAATGGGGCTGTGAAAGTTTTTAAATTCCGCTAGCAACTTTTGA
>JAEAOA010000376.1:0-27500 GCA_016746295.1 Potamilus streckersoni
ATCTGATAAAAAATTTGTGGTAAAACCTATTTGCCGTCTTTAGAATAATCATATTCCACACATGCGCTGTTCTAACAAATTCGTCACTTCTGTTGACAGAGCCTATCACATTCCAACACCTGTTGTTTTGTCTGGTTACAAAATACCTGTCTACATAGTAGTATAGGGAAATGAGGGGTTTGGCGAGGGTGGGGGAGGAGGTGTGGGAGGGGGAAGGGCCAAAATCCTCATTGTCCTATACTACTGCTTATTACACTGAAAACGTATAATTTCATCTTAGATAAACAATTCACTTAGAATATCTTTTAACTGAACATTTAACAAAAAATTAAAGCAGAAATAAGCTTCACGGAATTCAGTTTTGTGGTCTAATTCTGCAAAGTCGTCATTTTGCTTTCATTTTCAGTGTTTCTTTGGTCTATTTCTGAGGAGGCGTCATTTTACTTTTATTTTCGGACTTTCTGTAGTCTAATTCTGCGAACGCGTTATTTTCCTTTCATTTTCGGACTTTCTGTACTCAAATGTGAATCAATATTTGTCTTCCTTATGCAGTTGTATCTATGTCAGCATGATATTAAATCTCTATATACCTTCTTCTTTTTCAGCAAACGTAGTGTATAGTCTGAGCTGTAATTGGCACTAAAGCAAACAACACATTCTAAAATAGATTTAACACATTATTTGAATTTTAATAAATCTCCTTGTAAGTGACCTAGCATTTTCTGAAAATGGAGTAATCTATATTTTGAAAGAGGGTTTATAAAGCAATAAATAAAGCTTTCTGCTTAAGGCTTTTCTTCCGCTGCAGTACTGAACCTAATGTTTCACCTGTAATTGACGAGAACCGTAGGAATTCAGAAAACAATGTACAATAACATATCTAAAATCAAAGTAGAGATCAAATATCAACCTGTTTATGGGTATTTTAGTTGTCTTAAAGCAAAAGTTTAACAGGTGTGACGACGTTAACCACATAACGTCGGATACGCATTATTCGAAGAAAATCGAAATTAGATGAAATAGAATACATACATACATACATACATACATACATACATACATACATACATACATACATACATACATACATACATACATACATACATACATACATACATACATACATACATACATACATACATACATACATACATACATACATACATACATACATACATACATACATACATACATATTTGCATATGATACGAGTAATAAATCTGTATTGCCTTTAAGCGTCATGTATCCCAAACCTTTGCACGACATATACATGTATAGTTTCGTTTCATTCACACATGCTTGGTCTGAGACAAAAGATGTCTTGCCAGACAAGGAATTCAAGGCCTCGAACCAAGAGACTAATATTTAATATTTCTATATAATAAGTTATCTTTGACTAGATGAGCTTAATAAAAAATAAAATATGTGTTGAATGCATGTACCTATACACAGATATTATAATACAAAATGTCATTATATTTTATATATTAATCATTAATAATTAGCAATTTGAATAGCGTAGCTTAAAGGCTATTGGTAATATAAACTGGCTTAATGGGTGGGTTGGTGTGTGTGGTATATTCAAATGTCACAGATATTATGCAATTATTTTAAACTAAAATAAAACTGTCCTAGAAATATTAAGAGAGAGTTTCTTTAACTAAAAATGTATTAATTAAAGCTAACATAGACAAATTAAGATAATAATTTACACGCAATCGAACACGGCATTAAGATTGGTTTCAGCTAATGCATTGCATTTATCTTGTTTGAAGGCTAATCAAGATGTAACGAACGTTACCTTTTTATATACAATGTACCTTGTGTTCAATGCACATGCAAGCATTACAATGCCAACTAATGGGTGCTGCTATATTGGTCTTTTTCCAATCAACTTCATCCCTTGACTGACAATTATATTACATGCATACCTGTTACCGGTGGCTATCAATAATGTCAAATTAAAAGTAGAGTTATGGTAGATAATAATAATAATAGCAACAACAATTACAAGACATTACGTAGATAAAGTTTATATCTTCATATTTCATCATTCTCTCTTTCGTATTATCCATCTAAAGATAACGAAGCGTATATGACTGCTCCAGTGGCAGAGTGGTTCAAGCATTCTCCCTGGACCCGGAAAGTCGCGGGTTCAAACCCCGACAGAGTCATACTAAAAATTGTTATACATATGGTACTAACAGCTACCTCGCTAGGCGCTCAGCATTAAGAGGTTAATGTTAGCCTATATCTGGTCGGTCTGGGTCAGGATAACGTAACTGGATGTTAGGTTATGCTACATGTTTGAGGCATGATGGCCCAATGCTAGATATTACTGTAAAATGAAACTCTGCAGACATATTAGATATATGACTAAAGTTTTTTTATTTTAAACTACGTTAAAACTCCAAATCACACACGAAGACTATGTACCATGAGCTACTTATCCTAAAAAAGCCTTTCATGTATTCATAAATTGGACGTATAATGATTTGGAATGTATTTATGAGAACCATTATATTTCCGGTATGTAGTTCCCCTAGCGTGTTAGACCAACAAGTAGGTCTCCGCCATTTTTTCTGACAGTGGAGAACAAGGTTGTCGAGCATTAGGCCATAATTAAGTTTTATGCTGTGTTAACTTCCTATTAGGGGCCCATAGTGGCCGAGTTTTCTAAAGCGCTGACCGTTACGGATCACTGCAATATCACCTCTGTCTTTGTGACTTCGAGTCCAGACTCAGCTAACGTGGGTAAGTGAGAAAGCCTGCCAGTAGCTTCTCGTGGGTCGGTTGTTCTTTCCTGGGTTTTCCATGGTTCTTCCCCCACCATTAATACTGGCCGCCATTTGCTATCTATTTTGTGCTGAAAATGGCGTTAAAACCCTAAAACAACAACAACAACATATCAGTTCTCTACTCGCTAGTAATTAATAAATTTATTTCGACTGACCTTGGTATGCGGATGAAATAAAAATCCCTTTTCGTTTGACCTATAGCGTCATATCCTTCAGAACACTCACTTTTTAGTATCGATCCCTGTCGGAACAGAAAATTATGTATAGACCCTTTTCCGAAAGTAGAATCTCGGTTTTTCCACGCCAATGTTTAACGCATGCGCAATCAACTCAGGGCAACTTTTAAGAGGTCGTTATTAACAGTGTGTATGCTCGTGTAGAAAGTTTCTGATAAAGACGTTTATGTGATTCACTTTTATTCCCATTTAATTTGAACATACTATTTAAATAAGCATAATATTTTAACGTAGAGTGAATCAACGATTGATGCAGTCCGCGTAATCAATTGCTATCTAGATCCGTATGATATCAACTTTTTTCGTGAGATGTACCCTTCGTCGTTGGCATTTTAATCCAATTGGTATGCAAGGTGTGTCACATAAATTGCTAGTTGAACGTATCATGAACATTTTATATAAAGTTAAAAGTCCTTAATCTTCCTCTGTTAAATGAGCGCATTTTTGTCATTCGTCTTTTTGCATCACATGCTTGCGTCAAATCTTTAGCATTCTTACTCTGTTAGCATAATGATCATTGCCAATTTATTAGTCACTCCAAGTTATATATTTCCTTATACTAATTTCACCATAAGAAACCTAAAGAAAGTAAGCATGAATTATGTTTTCGCTTAATAATCTTCCAATATTTAAACATTTTTCTTATCAATATATGTCTTGTCTTTACTGTGGATACAATTCTTGTATTCAAAATTATTATAAACTGTCTTAAGTATCCTAATCAGAACGTTACCTATCAACTTGTTATTCCTTTCACATAGGAATTCAATATGGAATTCAATAAGGATTTCAATTTTTATTTATATTTTTTAATTTTTTGTTGTTGATATGTTTTATAATTCTGAAACCATTGCTGATATGTCTCACTGTTGTACTGATAGTAAAAAAATATATGACAATCAATGCCAATATATAAACTTTGTAATATCGATTCATCCATTTTCCAAATTGACGAAAAGTTATCACCTTTTTCCTGATAAGGTTGTATTAACCTAATATTTTTGATAACATCACAGCCTGAAAATGTGTAGGTTGGTGCATGATTTACATTTTTGTAATCAATATTTGATAAATGTTTCCTTTCTCTTTCTTTGAATTTGCATTCTCTCTCTCTCTCTCTCTCTCTCTCTCTCTCTCTCTCTCTCTCTCTCTCTCTCTCTCTCTCTCTCTCTCTCTCTCTCTCTCTCTCTCTCTCTCTCTCTCTTGCTTTTACTCTTCCTCCCTCGAACACTTTCATAATTATATTTACATCTGTTTGTAACTGGTTTTTTTATAACTTTCCATATTAACTTAGTGAGAATGAGAAAGTTACTAATAATAGCCAAAGAAATCGCATTCAAATATGTTTCTCGTATTAATGAACCGTGAGATGATTTCTCTCTCAGCAATTATAAAACAGATAGGTTTCTGATCATGCATCAGTTCTATAAATACATAAACTGCAGTGCTATAAATACATAAACTGCAGTGCTAAAAATACCTAAATTGCAGTGCTATAAATACATGAACATCAGATCTATAAATACATAAACTGCAGTGCTATAAATACATAAACTGCAGTGCTAAAAATACCTAAATTGCAGTGCTATAAATACATAAACATCAGATCTATAAATACATAAACTGCTTCTGCATATCGACGTTGAGCAAAAGAGTAAAAACATATGTCAAATTTTTTATACGCCATCATTAAAAACCGTACGTGCTTTGCCATTCAAAACTTTAATCAATATTTGGCATAGAGTGTTTCGACTTCAACCAACATTATATTTAGTTCAGTAATTTGAAAAACTAAGTGCTTCATTATGCATCGATGTTAGATAGGGAATTCTCACTCAAAGAATAAAACTTGTTGACCGTTAAGAGAAACTTCCTAGCCAATAGTCGTATTTGATATGACATATCAATGTATTTCGTCGGTAATGCAAGTATGGTCTTTGTGATGGGAAGAAGGTGGAGGGGGAATCACGATTTCATCAATTCCTCAAAAAAGTCAGAATGACTATTGTTTTCTATAACGAAGTTAAACAATTAGGATGGATTATCACTTAGCACAAGTTTGTAATTGATATATGGATTAAAATACATATTATTTAACTACCTGCAATAACATATTGAATCTTTTCAATGGATTGTGGAATGAGTCTCATGTTTGGGATCCATAATTTATGATGAATTATTTATTTGTGTATCACTTTTGTGCAACCGATGAAATCAGTTACATACATACATACATACATACATACATACATACATACATACATACATACATACATACATACATACATACATACATACATACATACATACATACATACATACACATACACACACATACATACATACATACATACATACATACATACATACATACATACATACATACATACATACATACATACATACATACATACATACATACATACATACATACATACATACATACATACACACAAAATAGAATTGTGGTCGATAATGATAATAGCAACGATAATTACAAGACATTAAGGAGATAAAGTTTATATCTTCATATCTCATCATTCTTCTCTGGGTTTTCCATGGTTCTTCCTCCACCATTAATACTGACCGCATTGTGCTATCTATCTTGTGTTGAAAATGGCGTTAAACCCAACGACAACGACAACAACAAGAACAACCTCCTATCAGTTCTGGCGGATTGAACACTCGCTAGTAATTAATAAATTTATTTCGACTGACCTTGGTATGCGGATGAAAAAAAAAATCCCGTTTCGTTTGACCTATGGCGTCAAATCCTTCCGAACACTCACTTTTTAGTTCAATCACTGTCAGAACAGAGCACTTATGTGAAGACTTTATTCAGAAATTAGAATCTCGGTTTTTCCACGCCAATGTTTAACGCATGCGCAATCAACTCAGGGCAACTTTTAAGAGGTCGTTATTAACAGTATGTATGCTCGTGTAGAAAGTTTCTGATAAAGACGTTTATGTGATTCACTTTTATTCCCATTTAATTTGAACATACTATTTAAATAAGCATAATATTTTAACGTAGAGTAAATCAACGATTGCTGCAGTCCGTGTAATCAATTGCTTTCTAGATCCGTATACTATCAAATTTTTTTCGTGGGATGTACCATTCGTCATTGGCATTTTAATCCAATTGGTATGCAAGGTGTGTCACATAAATTGCCAGTCGAATTTATCATGAACATTTGATTTAAAGTTAAAAGTCCTTAATCTTCTTCTGTTAAATGAGCGCATTTTTGTCATTCGTCTTTTTTGGCATCACATGCTTGCGTCAAATCGTTAGCATTCTTACTCTGATAGCATAATAATCATTGCCAATTTGATAGTCACTCCACGTTATACATGCATGTATACATAACAGGCATGTAGCGAAGCATGGGAAACAAGAACTGTAAACAATCCACCCACAGACTTCTTAGTCCTACTCCTGGAGCTTTTCCTAAAACTCAACAACTTTGAATTTAATGAAGAAAACTACCTACAAATCAATGGAACTGCAATGGGTACTAAAATGGCCCCTTCGTATGCTAACATTTTCATGGGAAAACTTGAGGGTCAGCTCTTAGCATCGGTTGAGCGTACACATACCAGTGGGTACGCTTTATCGATGATAGAGAAATGAAGTGGCAGTATGGAAGAGAAAGACTGGATGACTTCATATCAAAGGCAAACAACTTCCATCCTTCAATAAAATTCACAGCAGAAATTTCCAACTCAAACCATGTTTTCCTGGACACAACAACCAGACTGGTGGAAAACAAATTACACACAGACATCTACTCGAAACAAACCGACAAACACCAGTATCTCCTCCCAACCAGCTGTCATCCAAAACACTGCATTAAGAACATTCCATATAGCCAGGCACTGAGGATACGCAGAATTTGCTCCGACGATGAAAGATTCCTAGAAAGGTCTGAAGAGCTGGCTAAACATTTAATTTACCGAGGCTACGACAAAGACCTGATTGCGGAGGCAATCCAAAGGGCCAAACAAACAAACCGTGATGACCTACTCAGATATGGACAGAAAGAAAAGGTTGATAGGATACCATTTATTCTGACCTATCACCCAGACAATCCCAAAGTAGGTAAAATCATCGCAAACCACTAGCCAACCGTGCAATCGTCAGACATACTAAACCTAATACTTCCGAACAAACCTGTAGTAGCTTACCGGAGACCAAAAAACCTAAAGGACATCCTAATCAGGGCAAAGCTAACGCCAATCTCTAGTCAAAACCAACCTAGTCAATCTGGACCCTATGGCGATAAAAGATGCAAAACCTATCAACATATGATAGAGACCACAACATATGATAGAGACCAAGACATTCACTAGCACAGTGACTAAAGAAAAACTAAACATACATGGTCCAAACAAAACCTACAAAACAGAGAATGTGATTTATCTCATCATATGTGAGATCTATGGCCTTCAGTACGTCAGAGAAACTGAAAAGCTACACAAAAGGATAAACCTTCACAGATCTGATTGGATGACAAAAAAGCTGTACAGAAGCCCGGTCGCAGAACACTTCTCCTCCCCTGGCGACACTTTCAGTGATATATCACTTATCGCTATTGCTAACAACCACAGCTGGAGTTCCGAAACCAGAAAAGAAAAGGAATCATACTGGATACGCCGCCTTAGAACATTGAAAACAAGCGGTCTAAACCAAGAAGACTAGAAAATGAAAAATATGCACTAGTAAAATTTAACATTTTCTAAATCTTCTTATTATCCTTCAATTTTTACTATAAGAATAACCGGTATAGAATCAAATATCTGGGATATAATCTGCGTTACATATGTACAAAAAGTAAAAATAGATGTCGCTTTGGCTTGTAGACTTTTAGTGAATTATTCAACGTTTTCAGTTTCTGCATCGAGTCTATACAAGCTAGTTGTATTTATAGTTTTAGCACATGTGAAGACAGCCATGTAGAGGTTTACAAACAAAACGTTTTTGTGTTTATTTGTTTATCGTATATATGTTTTGTATTTGCCTTTGAAAAAGACTCATTAAGAGTCGAAAGCGCTTAGGCTAGTTAGCTACTAGTTTCGTACTGTTCGTCATCAGTTTATTGCATATATATATATATATATATATATATA
Source organism: Potamilus streckersoni (assembly GCA_016746295.1). Lineage (NCBI taxonomy): Eukaryota > Metazoa > Mollusca > Bivalvia > Unionida > Unionidae > Potamilus > Potamilus streckersoni. Next base: position 8,162 of record JAEAOA010000376.1, read on the forward strand.
TATATATATATATATATATATATATATATATATATATATATATATATATACTTTAATCGCATAAAATATCACATTTTTATTGCCTTGTGTTAGTCTTGTTCTACACAAGCAACTTTCTTTGGCTTCTTAGTTTCTTGCAACTGAAAGGATGTTGCATTCCCACATAACACTTTTATTCATACGTGATTTGTCTATTGTTTAAAGTATAGAACGACATGCATTTCTTGCTTGTCATTATTTTGCTAATACTACAGACAAAGCAGTTTAGATTTATACAAAACAAAAACATCAATTAAAAAAACTTTTAAATTTATTAACTGAACAATTTATAAACAAAATAGATAGAACATTTGATGCTAAAATTTCCTAAACCTTGACCAAAATGTTATTCACATTAAACAAAATCAAATGTTTGCTAGTACATATCATTTACTTTTTCAGAATACTGATTATAGCACTAAAGAAGAACAAATAATTCACATTTTATATTTGAACTGAAACAAAATACCAATGAAAATGTTTACATTTATTAACTTGACAGTTTAACAGCAAAGTCATATAATTATTTTTAAAATATCTAAACCTAGAATTCTTAAAACTGGATCAAAATGTTATATATATATATATATATATATATATATATATATATATATATATATATATATATATATATATATATATATATATATATATATATATATATATTACAAAAGAAACTGAAGGCAACAATAAAATGCAAGTCAAATGTTTGAATAATAATGAACACATAAATCATTTGGCAGAATACTGCTTATCGTTTTGTTTGTTACACAGACACTACCAATAACCAATGTTTTTGTTTAAGAATATTAGCAAGTCCACATTGTCACAGCTTAAATGAGTCCATTTCTTGCTGATTAGATGTCCAGAACCACTAGATACCCTCTCACTGGATAAAAATGATACCGGAATACTAAGGTACGTCTGAGCTAGTAAGCTAAGACTGGGATAGAACGGGCAATTTTATTTCCAACACTGTAACATTGTGAGACTGGTATCAGATTGAACAGCAACTAGATATCTGGAAACCTCCTTGTGGATGACATCTGTTATTGGCTGTTGACTTTCATCAAGGCAAACAACATCTTGCAACCAGTCATCCATGTCAACATTGACCTTTGCTTTCTTGCTTGGTAGACTAGGTGCAACCACAGTTTTATCGTTGTCATCTCTGATATTTAGCATTGCTGATACTATTGGTAGAGGTGGCAATATGTCTGAAGGCTGTTTATCACTAGTCTCTGGCTCCACTTTAACATTTACTTTGACAGCAGCCATACCAAGAGCAACCTTCAAAAGCAGAGCATATCCATATGCTCGCTCACTGTCACGTGGAAACTCAAGATCATTCAAAGTATGATTCAATAAACAGCCCAACAGAACTAAATCTTTGTCCTGTGTTCTACTGTCAAGTTCTTGTCTCATTACATCTTTAAGTCTGGCAATTGGAGGTGGATTACTGACATTCGTTTCTACACATTTGGCAAGTTTAAGAAGTATTAGAATAACTTTATGAATGTTTTGTGATTTGTCTCTGCAAACACTGTTTTTGCATTCAGGAACGGTAAGAGAACTTTCACAAATTTTCCAAGCAATTTTTGTTCGTCAAATGTAGAGACATCATTTTTTCAATGTTGCTGCTGCTGACTTGCTTATGTTTGTGTCACTGATAATAGCCATAATAACAGGTGTCTGCTCAAGCAGTTATTCAAGCATGTCATGAGTGTTATTCCGTCTAGTCGGAACATCCATCTTGATCTTGTGTCCTCTAGCACCTATGCTAAGTAGTAATTATAATTTATGCTTGTGCTTGGATGGATAAAGATCACAAGTTTGCACCCTTTATTCATGACAGTTCTGGTATAGCTAAAGCGATTCAAAATAAGGTTGATTCTTTGACCATAACAACCAAATCGAGTCCACGGAAGTAAATCAAAAGCCTTTACCTCACTGGCTGCATTATCAGTGACTTCAGTTGGTGTTGGAAGACTCCGACGATACTGAGTGGCCATAAAGCTTTCTTATATTTTCCCCCAGTGTGACTGCCTTCAACTTTCGTGTTTCTAACCCAACACTTTTCATTTTCCAATTATTGGAAATAAAATGTGCAGACACTGTACTATAAATTTCTGTGTTTATTGAAGTCCATGCATCATGCTTAACATCTATATCAAGAACATCATGTAGTTCGTCTTTCACTTTATTTTCTCAGCCTGGTCTTTCTTCTCAGCTAATTTGGAGGACATTGATTTACGACCTAGAATTTAATGCCTGAAAATGTAACGTTTGAAACATCTAGTTATGGTAGTCAAACAATGAAGAACATACATGTATTTGGAATATTCTGTGTCTAGATATAGTGAAAGTAATATATATATATATATATATATATATATATATATATATATATATATATATATATATATATATATGTATATATATATATATATATATATATATATATATATGTATATATATATATATATATATATATATATATATATATATATATATATATATATATATATATATATATATATATATATATATATATATATTGTGGGTTGGTTAGTTGGTTGAATTTTTACAGCGCACCAGCACAAAGAGGCCATTTAGCGTCATACAAAAAGTTATATCCTTCATTATATACAAATGGTAAAAAGGGTCTGTATCGACCAGCGATACGAAACCAAAAAGCTAAAGGTAAAACGATAATAAATGTAACGGTGATAAAAATAAAATGAAGTTTCCCGATCAACGGGGATTGCAAAAAGTGTATGACAACGTAAACATATGAAAGGTAATTAAAATCTAGCGACCGTACATATATAGCACATAAAAATGTTTAAGATGATAACATAAAAGTTATGATATATGTTTTCTTCTTTAAGGAAGTCTATAACATAAGAAATACTAACTGTATCAAAGAGCTCCTTTTTGTCTTGCACATTGTAATATTGATTACATGTAGATTGGAGGTCGAAACACTCCAGCATAAAGTGCGTAACTGTGAATGGTTCATTGCAAGATATGCATTCTGGTGGGTCTACACTTTTTAGTATGTAGGAGTGGGTTAACTAAGTGGGATATATATATATATATATATATATATATATATATATATATATATATATATATATATATATATATATATATATATATATATATATATATATATATATATATGTATGTATGTATATATATATGTATATATATGTATGTATATATATATATATATATATATATATATATATATATATATATATAAATATATATATATATATATATATATATATATATATATATATATATTTATATATATATATTTATATATATATGGTAATTTTACAATTGTATATGTATGTATGTGGTAATGTCACAATTGCATATATATGCAGTAACTTTACAATTGCATATATATGCAGTAACTTCACAATTTCAGCTCATTTATTTTATATTAGGGTGCTCATTATTGTTGCTGACTATATTTTTTCCAAATTATCCTAAAAGTTTCCAACTATGGAGTATGGCTTTATATATGGAAGTTATGAAGGGACTAAATAATTAAGCTTTACTGTAGGGAATAGGACGGCTTATATCATACTGTTTATATAACACAACAATCTAAAACAGATCACATGATAATTTTGTTTTGATGTAGCACCACAACAAAATTAAAATGCTGTTCGTTTTTTACAGTATGAATTGGAATACGTGTTTGCCAAATTTATATCATGCCAAATGTATCCCATCGTTGATTCCAATGAAAATAGCTGGACCTACCTTTGTTGGTATACTCCTTTCAGCAGTTTGCATACGACCATCATCGTAACTAAATACTCCTTTGTCGGTGGACTTTTCTGTGCTTTGTAAAATCCGAAGTACGTCCAAACACGAGAACGATATGGATATATTGTTTTGGGATCATTTTCATCCATAGAACGAGTATGATATTTAGTGGCGTTTTAAAAATTTTGTTCGGAAGCCTAGGTTTTCTTCCCAAGAAACAATGTGAAGGAACTAGTCTATGCCAAGCGCTTCACATTTGTCTCCCTTACCGCACAATCGATTAAGGAGTTTAACAATCGATTAGCGAACTAGTTCACCCAACCAACACATTTTCGTTTATAATCGATCATCGGAACAACACTACTATAAACTTTACCATTAAAGACATCGTAGCGATATGAATGAAATTTTTTAAAGCTACGTTAAAAATCCAAAACACACACACACCACACACACACACACACACACACACACACACACAAGTACACACCCTACCAGCTGTAACTTCGTTCAGTTCTGGTGGATGTCATTAATTGTCACTAATCACACACACACACATACACACACACACACACACACACACACACACACACACACACACACACACACACACACAGGTACACACCCTACCAGCTGTAACTTCGTTCAGTTCTGGTGGATGTCATTAATTGTCACTAATCGTGAATGTTAATAAAGTATAGCGTAGCATGCTCAATGATGATTATAATGGCATGTATTGGTGTATATACCTTTATGCTTGTCTACACTATATTTACGGCAAATTGAACAAGTGGCGTACATGGAAAAATTTACAGTTATTTCTACAATTAGTAATACGGGCATGTTAGTGGTGATATAGCGAGGCTTGTCTGCATTTGTGATAAGTAATTTGTATGTCATTATTTATATGACGTATTAGACAGTGGAGAAGGTAATTGTTATCATTAAATAGGCATTAGCAAAGACATGAGTGCTTTAGAGACCAGAATAACATGGAGGCATTTTAATGTTACTGTTGGTTCAACTAACGGAAAACTTTATATTAGCGTCTTAGACCTCGTACATGCCAAGAAAATGGGAAGAGATTTAAACTCAAGATTCACTAATTAATACAGTTTAGAAAAACCGAATTATCAATTGTGGTGAAATAGACATTTCATGAAGTACAGATAGACATATGAAGAAAAATAAATATTCCATACCTCAATTTTGGAGAACGTCATAACGCCTGATATAAAACAATGTTATTATCAATATATTATTATCAAAGTACATGGAGAACTTTGTGATTGCTTATGGCCAATATAGGCCTTCGTAACCGTTTAAAACAATGAAAACCTCCAGTTTGTTCTGTACAGACTAGAATCGATTTTAGATTATTTTGAACACAGTATCTGCAGAAAAACAGCGTGTTTAAGTCCTCCTTTTTTCAAACAATCATGGACTTAGTGGTACTAAATGGATTATTTACAAGTGTCGGTGGAATTTCATTTTCTCAACATACATACTCCATATTGTACACAAGATCAAGGTCTGTGGACAAATAGGTATATGATTATTGTTTTTTTTCTTCAGATTTATTCTCTTAGACAGTCAGTGCTAAGTATTTCAGGATACTTAATTAAAAGATATTCAACATAACTATTGCTATATCTTATTCATTTCTTTAAAATCATAGCATTCCCCACCCACCTAGTGCCGGATTACCCAATAGGCAGAGTAGGAACCGGCCTATGGGCCACATACCTTTTAGAGGCCATGCGACAATGGATCAAAATAATATTGAATAGATTTGATCTTGACGTATTATGAAATAACTTGTAAGCCCCCCCCTCCAGATTTCGACTGCCTAGGGGCCTCCACATGGTTTAATCCGGCACTACACTCATCTGCACTGAATTATGCATTACTAGTAATGAAAGCGAAAGTAAAAGTATATTGTACGTACCAAAGTAACTTCCACGACACTTTGTACATATTTTGTGTTGTCGTTCAAGCACTCGAACATGTATTTCAAATGGTTCTATCTGCTGTTTTGGTTCGATAATATAATATCTATAAATATTCCCACTTCATCTCTGGTATTAACCAGATTTGTATGATGTCATTTCTAAATATAATGCATCCGTTATAATCAAAAACACAGCATATTTGAGTCGGTCTAAAACTGGCTATTACGCGCAATTTGTAGTGCGATATACAGCGTTATTTCTGAACGTACCACGAAACCCATCACGGTATGCTGCAATTATATTAGGGATCAACAGTTCAGTTTTCTTGCGTCCAGGCATGACATGTATTTTTTGTAATTTGTGTCTCATTAGTTGAAAAAGTAATTTAGAGCGAAATAACAACTTTGTATGCCAATTATAGTTCCTGCAAGTCATATTAATTATCTTGAGACAGCATAAACTAAAAGGATGTCACTTTGTAAAAATTGTACAGCTCACCCAACCCCGAACATTGAATGGCTAGTAGAGTAGAGAATGAATTTGTTATGTGTATGATAAGTGTTCAATTAGATGCAATTTAAAAAGCTGTGAATAAAATAGACTGACTATGCCATGCTATATTATAGACATCGTTCTGATTTTAGGATATTAAAAGATAAGACTAGGAAATGTCGATACTAAAGACTACAATTTTCTACCTAAACTATTGATATAAAAGGCAGGGAAACATTGATTGGGATGCAAATAACCGCACAAGACACTTTTCACAGACTGCCTTTTAACATGGAAAAGACTTACTCAAACTGCGAGAAAATGTTTAATGGACTTGAGAAATAACGTAATGTTCAACCAGAAAACGTCTGCGTCAGATTCTGTGATGATTTCACAACTTTGCAAGTGATTATGTCGCTTTCACATACGCTAGTAAATAACTGAAACATGGTATGTGATTTTTAATTTGCTTTTTCTTCCTTTTTTCTTAAAGTTGTATTTGGCCTGTATATGTTTCTCAACATTCCATTGGGTTGGCGTACGTGATAAGTATATTGGTCCAATGGGTTCGTGTACGTGATACGTGTCAAACATATTATTTAAGGATAATTATAATTATATTTGAAATATTGACCAATAATTTGTGACATATATAAACTTTTTGCTGCAAAGTATAATTTTAAAACTATTTTATTGTTAATGATGAAAACACTGTTAATATCGTTTAATTTGTGACACGATTACTCGGGAATTTCTGTACATTCCTCCCTAACGAAAGTCACAAACATACCAATAGTAAAAATGTACCGTGGTAAGTAAAAACTGAAAAAATACCGTAAAGAAGTGGAATATCAGTGAGACCTCTGAGATCTTGTATATTTAAACAACAAAAGAAAACTTTCAACAGTTCAAAATATTTAACTTTTTGCTTATATAATCAGATAGTATATTTTAAGAAGAGCGTCAATTTTCAAGCAGGTTTGCTTTTTGTGGTACGATGTTATTCTTAAAATCATGATAAACAAAATATCAACGATTTAATGTATTTATAAATAGCGCTTGTATTCGGTTTAACATAGTTCACATGCATTAAAATATGTGTCACTTTTCTTATATGCAAACTGTAAGGTTAAGTTTAATCATTTATATTGTTATCTATTAGTTGGGTTGCATGCTTTAAATCCTATTGGAGATTGCTGGCAATCAATGTGTATATATTTGACTTGCGTTACTTACATTAGGTGTTTTTCATACATTTGTAATGCTATGCAGTCTGAGCCAAAATTCAAGCTACTTATTTATCGATTTGAAATTTAACAACCATGTCCAATGAACTCTCTAAATTATTAACACTTCAACTGTAGCCCTGCATTAGCAGCCACATACAGGATGAATAGTTTCGCTGCACTGAGGTCATTTGTTTCAAATGTAAACTTGACAGTAGACTAACTTACTCTTTTATTAACACAACATCGATGATAGATACTAATAAGTAAAAGTACTTTTTTGGCATTGTAAGATATAAAAAAATTCAGTTTTCAGATCATATCAGTTGAATAGGATAGAAATGATAGAAATGGTATTTTTGTTACAAACACATTATACATTATAATTCGCTACGTTCGATGAAGTGTGCCTTTGAATTGTAACACGTTTCTTAGTTATCGGTGAATAATGACTCCCACTGTTCCCAAAAGAACATTACTTTTGTCTCGTCATCTTCGATTGTAATATATTTATAGAAATAATAGTGGTCTTTTAGAAACACTTCAAACTGCTCTAGTCAATGCAAAAAATCCCTCAACAAATACGTTAATATATTCCATATGTACCTGTATATCCCAATATTATAGACTTTGCACATATCTATGTTGCCTTTACTCAAATGTAGATAGTTAGATACCAAAAGGTATATTAATTTTTGAAGAATAGTGAAGCCAAAAATGTTGTTATTGATTTCAAACATAAATCTCACTATAGCCAGACCCATGATTGTCGTTGTCTTTTAGGCATATAGAAATGGCAGAAGAGCAAATCTTTACAGCTTTTGCTCAATTCATAAAGTTAATATATTCGCTGTTGTAGATTTGCAATGCATCTTCAAAACTGCACACAATGATATAAATCTACACCTACTTTGTTTTTCTGGCTTTAATTACAACATCGTCTACATCCAAGAGTTTATTTCCTTTATACATTTATATCTAATCAACATGTAGCACATAGACTACTCGAGTAAGCAAAAAGAAACATACGATTATATTTCGCAACGGTTACCCTGATGTGGAAAAGTAATATAAAGTGTACTTTTATAGTGGAATACAATTTTACATTTTCGTAGGCCATAACTTACTGAGATACACTCAAATCTAGTTTAAAATGATACACTCTTGGAAACAACAGATACAATGGTGGATATGCGTGATTTTTTGCATGACCAGCTTGTTCTCTTTGTGAACAAGACACCAGACCCACTAAATTCCGTTGAAATAATATTGATTTGTACCAATGCTTTTGTTTACCGTTGACGGTGAAAGAAGGGAAATTGTTTATTTAATAAAACTATATTTTCTGTTAACGTAGAGAATTGTACTGAATGGGTCAACTCATAATATCTGCTATATACACTTGTTATTTTAAGATTAAAAACAAATTATTAATTTTCAAAAAAGCATAGTGCATGAAGAAAACAAAATAGGTTTCACACGCCAAAAGGTAAGCTAAGCTCAAATTCCTACACTTAGTTTACTATTGGTGCTGGATGAGAAACCCCCCACTTATGCATGTATATGATTAGTCCATAACAGTTGCAAGGTATCGTTAGGTATTAGCTCCCACATTATCATTAATATACGGTAAAATACTATTTCAATTGTCATACCTATATGTCATATATACAGATCACGTCAGCGGCAAACACGGTAGTTTTATATATATATATATATATATATATATATATATATATATATATATATATATATATATATATATATGCGTGTGTGTGAGTGTGTCTACTATATTTATCCTACCTAGAGTGATAGCTGTGCGCATTTAGGTCAGCCACTTGCAACAATGTTGTAAATGTGCAGTACCGTGACGTCAATTTACATGTACCATTCCTCTTGTCGCTATACAGGCCCAACGTGTACTAATACAAAATTCCCATTGTCGCCAATGTATCCAGGGTGTGCCATTTGTTGCCAAAATCTTGTCGCCATAGTGCCACGGGCTGATTTTTAGGGATAACTCTTATTGTCACTAAATTGCCTTCATACACTGCTGATGCATTTCCTGCTTATGGGAGCTACCCGCTTTCCGGTTATACTACTTCTTTTGTATCCTTAGGGTATTCTGAAGCGCTGCAACCATCATCAATTGAATGTAAAATCCAACTGGTGGACAAGTTCTTTCTCTTCCTGACCAAGATTTTCTGTAGTTCATGTAAACTTTAGTGAAAAGCGATTAAGGGTTAGTTAGATATCATTAGTGTTAGGACTGGTCTGCCAGCTGTAACGATAATGTTACTGATTGGGACATAATGCTACATGTCTGCGACATTATGCCCCAGTGCTAGATATCATTAAAAACAGCCATGCTGCAGACATCGTAGCGATATTTAAATCACACACACACACACACACACACACACACAAACACACACAAACTTACACAAACACACAAACAGGCACACATGCGCGCGCGCTATAAAAGGTCTGGGACTCCCGCTGACCCCAGATCGCTTGCGTATAAAGTTGTTGTTGTCCAATTCCGATTTTACAGAGTTAGCAAAGAATAAAAACACTTTTGCGGAGTTATCATAAGCAAGGAATTAACTGCGATGATATCATACATCAACTTAGATTCACGTGAAGGTGGAAGGGACGCACTGGGTCGCATACACGACAATGTCTATTTTGATTAATAGCTAGTAGCACTACCATGAATTGGTAAATAACGTGCGGCCACGATAGGTCTGGTATCACCGTGATTGCAACAACAATAACGATACAGTTTCTATAATCACAGGTGCTGTTATTGATGTCGGTAAAATATTATCAACAGGAATTTACACACCAATGCGTAAACACATATAAATCATGACTGCCGCCGAAAGCAGCTTTTCTAGAAACATAAAAAATTATTAAAACGCACTTGTTGATGTACCATTGCAGCAAATAAAAAAAAAATCTCGTCACGACCAAGAAGGCCATTTTAATTCGTTGATAAATTGATTGTACGATCGAAGTAAAGTCACAGTAAAATGACAAAACAAATAACGTGTCATACCGACGCGGAAATATGTGTGGCCAGTCATATAAAATTATTTTGTCGTCGTTGTATTTCTCTGGCAATCAACGCTTGAGGTAGATAAAAAATGCAAATTGTGTGTTCAAATAATCAACGGTGTGTTTTTCATGATCAAGTTGTATTTCGAGTACATTATGGACCATTTCAGCCTTGACTAACTTTTTTCAGGTGCTGATATCCTCGTCTGTCATTTCGTTGTAATTATTGCTTTGATAGTGCAGCTCTGATACGTTCACCCAAGTATGCCATTGGCGATAACACTCGCGAGTATGGTGTGGTGTTTATAATTTTTAACGTAGCTTTAACAATTTTTTCAGTCATATCGCTACGATGTCTACAGTGTGGCAGTTTATAGTGATGTCTAGCACTGGGACATCATGCCGCAGACACGTAGCATGATGTCCCACCCAGTCACATTATCCTGATACCAGGCCGACCAGTCCTAACACTAACCTTATAATGCTGAGCGTCAAACGAGGCAGCTGTTAGTACCATTTTTGTAAGCCTTTGGTATATCTCGACCAGGGATAGAACCCACGACCTCCCGCATCCGAGGCGGACGCTCTAACCATTAGGCCACCGGAGCGAGTATGATGGGCTCATCCATATATTTCTGCAGTTCCTTGTCAAAATCTGTATGCATTATAACATCCATCGTGACGTTATTGCTAGATGTAAGCAAACATTCCTCTCACTATAATGGAGTTAATTTGATTTTCAACTCTTCGATTTCATAAATAATTAACTCAACAATACTTTGTTCAAAGCTTGATAAATTGTATGTATCTTCAAAATGTTTTAATATGCAATGCTTCGATATTTCACAGAAAAGGAAAGAATCTCGCTCGGAGTGTTCCGCGGATAGTATTTCTTTGAGAAAAGGCACGATGCTGTTGGAAGTTGTTATACAATTATTCGTACAGGCAACGGATGTTTGTTCCAGTCGGTGTTAGTTGTAATTTATATCCTCTTTGAGATTCAAAAAGGCATTCAGTCATATGTTTTTATCTGAGGTGTGTGAGATAATTCAAATGCTAAAACATGTGAGACGTTTTACAGACAGTTTTAAAGTAGAGTTGTGTACGGTAATATGCATTTATTATGCTACGTGCATAAAAAGTGGTCCCATGCTATTGCTGTCAGGGATGGGTCAAGGCATGGGAAAGCCACAACAGAGCAACTATTTTAAAAAGTTTGTAAGGCTTCCACTCCTATTGTTCTTCCCTATAAAGAAAGAAAAGCAATGAAGACAAACTGTTACAGGAGGAGTCAAATGAAATATAATATACAATTTTCACCGCAATGTAAGAATAACAGCATAAATCATAATTAACACCAGTTATATATACGGTTACATTCATGGGGTCTCATATCAAGCGAATCAAACACCTTCGTGAGCATGACTTGTTTTCCTCTATTTTCAAAGACCTCATAGCAACAGTTGTTATCTTCTCATGGATTCTTCAGCGCTCATTACTGAGAATAATATTTCTACAATCATCTAATTACTACACATCACAAAATTTTAATTTCGCACATGCATGGATTTTCATGTTTCGCATTTGCATGGTTTATTAGTAAACATTAGGTAACCGATTATTAGTACTTCACGCTATGAAATTCAAAACACGACTAAAATATCTGATACAAAATAATTTATTCCTCTCTCAAATTACACAACACGCATGATTAAAAAATTGTCAAAATTACTCCCTGTAGAAAGAAATTAGAGAAGGTTCATTTTTCCAAATCATAATCAATGCTGTGATAACATGTCACGAATGCTACACATGAAGCAAATTCCTGGAAATTGGCTAATTCCTCAGATTGAAAAATATTTTCAAAAACATCGACTCCTTATTATCAACAAATAGTCACTAATATATAACAAAGCTATAAACAGTGGCGTACATACAAAGAGCACACTCTAAATTCATTACAATGGTATACAAGGGATAAAGACGTTACCTAAAACATCCCTTCCGTAAAGTACGTGTATTTGGTTTTGGTAATATAAAACATGAATATGTTACCATATATTATTTTATTTAAAGAAAAAGAAATGCAATAGTTCAAACGAAAACAAGGCATGTGGCTGCAGCTGCATACACAATATTATATATATATATATATATATATATATATATATATATATATATATATATATATATATATATATATATATATATATATATATATATACCAGTCGCACTGAAATGTCCGAACCTACCAAGAAATCATTATGCACGCTTCCTTCCGTGAACGTATTACAAGTTCTGAGCCGCCTGACATGTATTTATCCGTTAGCAGAATGACGAGATTTCGTCACCACATTGTATGGATTTATAGCTATTGTTTCGGATAGGAAGGAAAATCACTAAGTGCGAAAGTTTGGTTTAACCGTCAAAATAAGTTTTTGGTATGCACTTCTTAATGATCTGGTAAAATTATATATAATTCCTAAATATACGTCAAGCCGATGGGAAATTGTCAGAGCAACATACTGTAAGCCTTGATTTTATCACAGATTTCCTGTAAGACTTAATACATTTTGTGATTTTATTTTTCTTAATGTTTCTTATTTGCTGATAAGAGTATTGACTTTTAGAACAAAACATGTGTGTTGATCTTGATCTCCGAAACGTGTTCCATGTGAATTTGTAGTCATCCTATCAAAAGCATTTGCGTAACAATGAAAATATAACCAAATAAGATTTTAAGTTTACGCACTACTAGATGCAGCATTTTATAATAAAGATACGCTATTTTCTTGGTATCCACGTAGTATTTGACCCTCATTCCTGTATATTAATGTGAGGATGATTTATATTTTATATTTTGCACTATTTAGAATACATTGTATGTATCATCATTGTTTAAACAAATATGTCCAATCAAATGTTTGGTATGAATTAAAGCACTTGAAAATGATATATATTAGGTAAAAATGTATTCGATCAAATTATATTTAATTATCTCATCTGTGTGTTTTAAACTAAATACTTGATCTTCTTTGAAAAGTTTTATCAGAAGCATTGCTGTCGTAAAGTGTTTCAAAAACTGTGAATGAGATATATATATCAAATTTGCCTGCCGTAGTTAAAATATTGAAACATTTAAATGACTTTTTACTGAAATAAAATGCAAAAAAAATCTGATCTAATTCGACAGAAAGCAATCTCGCATGAAGCTTTTCCGTTTTTACTAATAAAGCCAATTCAGTATATATGACTGCTGTTACTAATTATGTACAAATTATGCGGATTCAACAAATGTGACTATCGTAAGTAATTATATATAAATTATGCCGATTCAACAAATGTGACTATCGTAAGTAATTATATATAAATTATGCCGATTCAACAAATGTGACTATCGTAAGTAATTATATATAAATTATGCCGATTCAAGAAAGGTGACTATCGTAAGTAATTATATACAAATTATGCCGATTCAGAAAGTATGTTTACCATCGCTGATTATATAAACCTTTAAACGATTTCTTCTCAAACAAAATGTGATAGAAAGTATTCTGACATTAAGAAATTTCATATTTCTACAAATTATTTTGATGTGCCATCAAATATGTCCGAGAATTACTAAAATGAAAAAACCTTTAACCTCAAAACAATCGTAAAACTTAATTTGATCAGGGGTTTTGTGTAGAGCAAATGACGGAGGTGTGTCATCAAAAGGCGCACGAAGAAAAAATATAAAAGAAATATGGCATAAACTGTGTTCGTAACATACGCAATCAAAAGCATTTAAAGAAATGTCTAAATAAATTATTACACGAAGACATATTTCTCGGCCAACTTCTCTAGCATTTGGCTATTAGCCATATTTTGGCTAGGTAAACTGTATCTGGCCGCTTGGATCTCTACTTTATACATGTGTGTGCTCATGTTCTGTTCTTTTCAGAAACGATGTATTTGAATTCAGGTCAAACATTGGTATTCTATGCAAGATCTTAGCTTACACAAGTGTTCATGAACATCACTCTGTAGACAGTAGTATTACCTAACAAAATATCTGAATACGATATTTGCATCCTAACGAATGTACAAAATGATCAATTTTCGAAGGCTTTAAGTCAAATTAAGTGAAACAGTGCTTGAAACAGTTCCATGCTATTTCATAGAGTTTTGCAATGAATTCTAACGTCTACCGACGCCTGCAGTGGTCTTAGTGCGATCGTATGTATTAGCCCCAAATACCGCATGGTCTTGCTGATAACTGACGTCATATGCCTCGTTGAGCCCTTTGGTATGATTATACATGCTATCCTGAAACTTAGAGCGTGTTTGATATGTGACGTCATACATTGAAGTTTGATTGTGCATACGGTCATAAGTGGAATCAGAGGTTTGTGTCTGGATATGGTCCGTAGTTTTATGATAGATTTTTGGAAGATCTCTTGTTCTATCATATGTACATCCAGCTCGATCTGTATTATTTGTGATGATGATTTTGGATTTCTTGCCAGTACTGACAACTGGATCCCCGAATTGTGTTTGGTTTATTTGAATTTTAGCAATGTCATCTACATAATCTCCGCCATCATCAAAACTGTCCACATGCACATGCGATTGGTAAGAATTAGACGAATCTGCAAGGTTGTTCAGTGCAGAAGTGGGTCTTTTAAAACATCTCTCAAGAAAGCTGCAGGCCGTTGTCCCTCTACAATTGAGAAAAAAATGTCGTGTGAGCACAAGTATAGGACACACGGTACTAATTTAAGGAAAAATAGGAATCAGTTTGATAATGGGTGAGCATAAAATAGAGTATATATGGGTTTATCTGGTCAGGATTGGTTGATAAAGTAAGTTATTTATTATGCAAAATAATCTTTTGAGAGCTTATCCTAGTTGCAAGTGAAAAAAAACCCACATACATTGTTTTATTGATGGAAATTCAGTCAATTAAAATTCTTGAGTCTGGAACACTCATGTTTCAAACACATGTAGGTCCAGAAAATACCATGGCTCATATCCTTTTCTCTACACAGAAGCTGACATCCAGGATTCATCTATATTGATAAATATAGGTTTGATCATGAAACACTCAGAAACTAAAAGTTTTTGACTTTTCAATTTTATTATATTTGCATAGGTTTACTGTGAGAAATGAATTAGTTCCTTGATGTCATACAATCAGATTGAACGGAGGGATTTCAGATTGTTCATGTTCTGTAATGCGATTTGCAATGTATATAACAACTCTTTGATTTTCTTAGGACTGTTAGATTTTGTTATAAATTATCTCTGTATCGTTTTGTTGAAGGTCACATTTTGTATTCATCACTATCAACTCCACATAACTTTTATCTACCAGTATCCACTCTACCCTGATAGTTTTTATCCACCACCATTCACTCTATCTCACACACTCTTGCCCCCGATAGTTTTTCTCCATCAGCATCCACTCTGCTCCCGATAGCTTTCATTCATCACCATCATCCACTCCCCCGATAGCTTTTATCTACCAGTATCCGCTCCACTCCTGATAGTTGTTATCCACCACCGTCCACTCTACCTCCGATAGCTTGTATTCACCAGTATTCACTCCACCCTCTGCCGTCATCCACTCCAGACACTTTTCTTAGCGGACTTTGTGGTTTTTATAGCTCAATATCCAATTAAGGATAGAAAATAAAAGAATAAATATGAAATAATTCTAGATGGATTTCAAAAGGAGATTAACAAATCTCTGATACCTGCAATAGTACATCATGATTATGCCGACTATTATCATCAGGACCAACACAGCAACACCCAAGGAAACCACTCCGGCTGAAAATAGTAACAATAGTAGTAGTTGTTGTTCTGGTAATAGTAGCATATTAGTTGTAGAGATGATAATAATAATTGTGATGTGATGTGATTATGACTTTTAACGTAGTTTTAACAATTTTTCAGTCATATCGCTACATATAATTGTAGTAGCGGCAACAGTCGTCAAAACTCAGGCATGTTAGTAGTAGTTGTGGTAGTGGTAGTAGTAGTTATTGTTGTTGTAGTGATAGAAGTAGCAGTAGTATAAAAGATAGCAATCCCAGCACATAACGTAGTGTAGTAGTAGTATCAATAGTAGTAGTAGTAGTAGTAGTAGTAGTAGTAGTAGTAGTAGTAGTAGTAGTAGACTTTGTTTTGGTATTAATTATGTACACTTTTTCTTCAAGTATAACAAACTGTACGAGTTATTGTGGTAGTGGGGCAGTCTATAGCAGCAGTAGCTCTCCATTATTATGTTTCAGATTTTAATTGTAAAAAATGTGTTGCATGGTCGTATCTAAATTGAAACAACCATCAGTGTTGTAATGGTGTTTGTTGTGGTAGAAATAGTAGCAGTGTTGCAACTGATGAGGTTGGTGATAATACACACACAAAAACACACACATACATATATATATATATATATATATATATATATATATATATATATATATATATATATATATATATATATATATATATATATATATATATAAATATATATATATATATATATATATATATATATATATATATATATATATATATATATATATATATATATATATATATATATATATATATATATATATATATATATATAGTTTTAACTTCATTCTGAATTTAATAAATACTAATGGACACAAATTTTTAGATACGTTAATTTCAACTAAATAACTTACCAGTTAACTCCGTAGACATTTCTTGTCTTCTCTGTACAACTGGAGATTAAAATTACATGTAACTATTTTTATTAGAATTACTAATATACTAATTACTATTCTTATATATATATATATATATATATATATATATATATATATATATATATATATATATATATATATATATATAGATACATACATACATACATACATACATACATACATACATACATACATACATACATACATACATACATACATACATACATACATACATACATACATACATACATACATACATACATACATACATACATACATACATACATACATACATACATACATACATACATACATACATACATATATACATACATACATACATACATACATACTAATTAACTTTCAGTACTTAAGGATATTCTGCTCAATAAAAGCTTATTTTTAAAAAGGCACAGGTACAAAGAAACATCCCCATACGGGTCAAAAAATCTGATTTAGGCAGGTGACATTATTCAGTTTATTTAGACCTTATTGCAGTCTTGTATTAAAACTTAAATTTTCGAAAATGTTGATATAAATGGAAAATCATTCAACTTGTCTATCTCTTACCTCTATGGTATGATCAAGGAATGTGATTTATATAATAAAAATTAGCCATATATTTTTAAGAATGTACTATGTACTACCTTAATCTTTCTTTTTGTTACCTTTTGTATATTTTTTTGTGGTACACCAATTTTACATTTATTTGAAAGAGCTTATTTTCCTTGCGGTTTTTGTGCAAGTCATATTTTCATTGTTAGAACATTCTATTTGTCAACTTATATCAACTACTGGGCTGTGGTTTCGTAGGACGCTGTCGCATAAATTAATATGATTCAACGTCACTGGACCATACAATGAAGTAAATAAAGTTTACCAATCTACAACTGAAATTACGGATATGCGAGCAAAACTTTCGAACGTAACTCAAAGGTACATAAGGAGTATATAAGCCGGTTGACATATTGAAGATTGGTTACGTTTTGAATATGAATAGAAAGAATCTAACAGTGTATTATGGCGTCGTGAATAAAATTCAA
The DNA here is from genome assembly GCA_016746295.1 of Potamilus streckersoni. NCBI lineage: Eukaryota > Metazoa > Mollusca > Bivalvia > Unionida > Unionidae > Potamilus > Potamilus streckersoni. The sequence continues at coordinate 26,485 of JAEAOA010000376.1, forward strand.
AGAAATCATTTAAAGACAGATTCTGTCGTTTCCGAAAAAATGGTGTATGAAACATCACTGAAACAGTGAAAATTTGTTTTCTCATTCCAAAAAATATTATTTAGATGAGTCGTATCTTTTTAGGCCATTGATTTTGATCACAGATTGCAATCTTTGGTCTGCTCTTTTGGACTAAATATTGAAATCAAACGGCATACCACCATCCATTCAAAACACTTTCCAAGATTTCCCATTATCAATTTTGAAAACATTTGCATGCACGATAAGACTACAATAAAGTGACTGTTGTTTACCTGAAGCAAAAGGTGCTCTAGAATTTGCTTGAAATGATGAATATTCAAACTTTATTGTGAAAATGATAACAAAATAAAACCCTAACGAAGGAATAAACACACATCATATAACAAATTGTTCTAATCAATTTCAGCACTATGATTTAGCGTACTCGAACAAATTAGGAAAGGATTATCTAAGAAAGAAGAGGTAAGTACATAATAAAGAAATTAGTGTAACATTTATTGTCAGTGGCTTTTGTGAACATATCATACAGAAAGAGTGTGAGATACAAAGAAGACTTACTTCCAAAATTGTTGGAAAACTTGACGTAGACAGTCCGGATATATCCCCTTTTCTCAATGTATTCAGATCAATATATCATTGGAAAAGAAAAGATCAAAAAGAAAATTATTTGACATCTGTCTTCACTACAACCAGCTTTTGTTACTGAGGATTTCAGCTTTCATTATTAAAAAAATGCTAAGGCTTTTAACATCCGTGATAAGTGACTCACAACCAGTTGCAAAATGTATCCTATTGTTTAAGCAAGAGTGAAATGTTTATCTGAAGTGGTCGTCTAACCTTCCGGTGGATACAATTCAACAAGACTCTAACGAAACAAGGAAGAAATGTGTCAGTAATAGTTTGGAGGACACGATTCTATGCATTCTTATTCGTTACATTTTCTAGTTCCTGACTTCAGTACAGGATCACCCTTGATGAAGTGAAAAGATAAAATT